>QRFJ01001953.1:0-152456 GCA_006176705.1 Cocos nucifera | reverse complement strand
ATCAGGTTTGTTCAGATCTGATTGGATCAAGAGATATATTTCAAAAAAAATTTTCTTTGATCCTAATTCGATTTGGGATGTTTTATATCTGATTATTATTATTTTATAAATTAAAATAAAATTAGATAAATTAAATCAGATTTAATTTACTTTGATGTGGGTAATCCTATATCCGTTGATGATTCTGTAAGTAGCAGAAGGTTCTGGATCAGCCACGCAAGTGCCTGGCCTCTACCGGTATCCACTCAGGTTGGATATGGAGATCCTCTTCTTCTCTATCATGTCTCCAAAAATTAGATCTGGATCTGATCTGGAGGATCTTCAAAACTCCTTTTGAAGATCAGCAGTCGTCCTTTGCAGCAGTGCAGCCTTCTAGCTTTCAGTCGCCTTTCTCTCATCTGGATCGCACCAACCAAAAACCCAAAACTCTTTTGGACATGGAGAGGAGAGGGAGAAGATGGTTTGGCATGGAGGAGGAGGGGAGAGGCAGCCTTGGGGCATGGGGAATTGTAATTCTTTTTTGAGTTGGGCGCAGGGTCTTATTTATAGACTATGCTGTGATCCAACTCCTCTTCTTCCCAACCAATCACAACCCTTTGTGAAATCAGATCTAAATCTGATTGGTGGGAATAGAGTCCCCTGGATTCCTCCTTAGAGGGTGCCTAAGACCAGTCAAAGTTGGTTCTTAGAAGAACTCTAATTGGAATCCAAAAAGGAGATGGAGTCCTTGTCCAACAAGGACTCCTAGGCGCCTCCAACTTGGGCACACGCCAAGGGTTGGCGTGCGCCCTTCTCCTTGCCAGGTTCTGGCAGGGGGACAGGCCCCCACCAGCTCTCCAATAGGTGCATGACATGTGGTCAAAAGTCAAAGTGTCAATGGTCAACGTTTGTCCAGTCAAAGGTAGACTTTTGACCAAAGTCAAAGAACAAGAAATGGCAGGTGACCAAAAATGGCAGGTAATGTCTTACAAAATAAGACAACCTTTTCTGACTTGGACAACCTCCAGTCAGACCATATGAAGGCCTCTGATTGAGCACAAACTCCTTTGGCTCAGTCAGGACAACTTATTTATGATAGTAAAAGAAGAACGTTAGGTTCAATCGAGTGCTAGCACGATTTCCTTGAACCTAATTGAATCTCATTCAGATCAATTGAACTAGATCAGTTCAATTGATGATCACCAGATTCAAACCCTTGTTTGTGTGACCCAGTTAGGTTCAGTTCTGTATGGTAATGGGATATGTCATGATCTCTATCATCGACATCATCGAAACTCCTTTCGATGGATCAGAACTCTTCTGATTCGAACAGCTAGAATGATCGATCATCTAAATCATTCTAATTGCTCCCAAAATCCACCAGTGACACCTAGCAGTATATGGTGGCAACCCATCAGAGCTGAATGCGAACCTCTTGGTGCAGCTACCTGTGTGATTAAGTTCTTCTATCTTGAGCCCCGATCAGATTAGGGTTAAGGTGAACTCGTCAAACCCTAGTCTCTGTCATATGATGTAATCATTCGATTCGAGTCCAATGTGAAAATCTAAATAGAAACTCTTTCTATTATTTCACTCTACCATGGCCATGGGCTTCTGGACTTGATTCTCATGATCATCATAGGGCTGCTCCTCTACCACCGAGGTAGATAGATTCCATCTTGATGCAATCCAGTTCCTACAATGAACATGCTATAGCCAACATACACCTCAGGGTTCCATATGGCTAGGAGATCGAGTAATGGTGTAGTCAAACTATAACACCCTCAAGGTGAACTGCCGATGCATCCTCAGGTCAAAGAACCAGACACACTACTGCAGCATCGAGTCAGTCATTGACGAGAAGGTAGACTCCCTAATGACTACTCGAGGTGGTCACGCTCAGTGCCCTCGTTCTCTAACGAGTACCTATACTCTCGCTCCGATGTCTTCATACCGTAGACTCAAGACTCATCTACTAAAGAGAAGCGATTGTACACCAACCTTTCGGATCAATCACCATCCTCATGATGATCCTATGGTCGGGAGCATTTTATGAGTTAATAATGATTATTCATGTCTTAAATTTTCAACTCTTGAAAATATGAATTATCATTACCATTAACTCAAAGGATGTATCACAAGCACTAAATATACATATGTGATAGAAAATAATCTATTTTATTAATTTTAGTCAAAATTATAATTTTGCTCCTAGAAGTGTATTACAAGTGTCAGCCAATTCTAGCTTCTAGGGCACATATATCTAACAATTGTTAGATAAATTTATCGTTTAACTTTTCTTCCCCATTTTGAAAGAATACAATAAATTTAGAATAAATATCCTTTTCTTCTTTTTTTTTAATTCTATTTATGAACAATATGGATTAAAAATACATCTCTCCCTTTTTGAATAAAATAAATGCATTAAACAAAATTATTTTGAACTTCAAAGATTCAAGAGAGATAGAACATTTCAAAGATTAAAGATTTTAAATAGATTATTCAAAACAAATTATAAGATATATTCAATTATTTAGGGATCATCTCTTCTTTTCTTTTATTATTATATATATTTTAAGATCAATAAAATATAAGATAAATGTTAAGCTGTCTGATATCAATTGATTAAAAACTAAAGTCTTGTTTGAATATTTAGTTTTAATAGCTTCTTTAAAATATTTTGCTTGACATCAATATCAAAAGACTTAAAAAGAGTATTTTTCTTAAATTTATTTTTTAAAATTAATCAATCTGAACAAGACATGAATATTCATCAATAATCCTTTTTTAAGATAAAAAATAATTTTTTGATACTAATTAATTTTTAAAAAGAATAATAATATGATCAAAATATGTAAAATACAAATAGTTGCTTAAAATGAATCAAATGATCAAAATCATTAGAATGCTCAAATAAATCTATGAGATAAGTAAAGTATAATTGTTTATCAATGATTTTTCTTATTAAGTTTAAAAATAATTTTTCTTCTTATAGTCAAGAAAAAGATAAGAAGGATGGATAATTTTTAACTTAAAGCAGTAAAATTAAGTCTCAAGGATTGATCCAAAAATATCAATAAAGGATAAGTTAGGATCAAAAGATGGATATTTGAGCAAAAGAATTTAGAATTCTCAATTCTCTCCTAATCTCATAGAATTTATCTTCACTCAAAGCCTTAGTAAAAATATCAGCCAATTATTTTTTAGTACAAACATAATCAAGAATTATGTCATTGCTTTGAACATGCTCTCTTATGAAATGATTTCTTATTTCAATGTGTTTTGATCTAGAGTGTTGGATTGGATTCTTAGATAGATTTATGACACTAGTATTATCACATCTTATGAGAATTTTGTTTAGTTTAATGCCAAAGTTCTCAAGTTATAGCTTAATCCACAAGATTTGTGCACAGCAACTTCTGGCTATAATGTATTCGACCTCGATCATAGACAATGCTACCAAATTTTGCTTCTTGCTAAACCAAGAGATTAAGTTAACTCCTAAAAATTGGCAAGTTCCACTAGTGCATTTTCTATCTAATCTACATCCAGCAAAGTCTATATCTGAATATCCAATTAAATCGATTGATGAAATCTTAGAGTACCAAAGCTAACTAGTCTCATTAGTTTTGGCATTCATAGCTATTAGACATTGCATGTTTATCATAGAAAGATTATTCAAATCTACCATATAAACATTACCATGTCTATGTCCAACAAACTTAATGCCATCATCATTGGCACTAGTTACAATGCATAATGAAGATTCAAAAATAACTTTATAACCCTTGTCATAAAATTGACTAATGCTTAAGAGATTGTGTTTAAAACCATCTACTAATAAAATATTTTCAATATACTTGGAGGGAGTGATACCAATGTTACCTATACCGATAATCTTTCCTTTGCCATTGTCTTCAAAGGTGACCATTCCTCCACTTTTAGCATCAAACATGATGAGTTGAAACTCATCACTGGTCATGTGTCTTGAGCATCCACTATCAAGATATCATCTTAAATTTTTTTCTTTGGATGCAAGACACACCTACATGCAAAATCAAGTCCTTACTCTAGGTACCCAAATTTTCTTGGGTCCTTTAAGGTTAGTTACAATGGTTCCTTTTGGAACCCATATTTTTTTTACATTTAAATTGTTAGAGAAATGTGTATAAGATTTGTATCCTAGTTTACCATATTTAAAGTAAGTAACATTTAAAAATTTGTTGCTTTGTGAATCTACAAAAATATTTTTCAAAAATTTTTATTTTCTTAGGAGGTTATAGCCTAGACCAGCCTTATCATAAATAGCTTTTTAATTTTCAAGAATCATATGAAGTTTATTTGAACTTAAAGTAAATTTTCAACTATCAGTTTTAGCTTGGCGATTTTATTTTTTAAATTTAGATTCTCTTGAGTTAAGACTAGTTTTTCACATAGGATAATTTCATTTTCTTTTAGCAAGACTTGATTCTTTAATTTTAGTTCTTTTTTTTTAGTTTCTAACTTCTTTAAATCATCTACTAAATCATGGAAGGCTTCTTGAAGTTTTTCAAATATCAATTCATTTGAGATTTTAGCACTTACCTCATTTTCATATACCATAAGGCACAGGTTGGCTTGTTCATGAGCTTCTTCTTCTTCGGAGCTTGAGTCATCACTGTCACTCCATGTTGCCACCGTAGTCTTTTTCTTGTATTTTTTAGAAATCTTTTTTAAGTTGAGGACATTCAGACCTAAAGTGCCTCGACTTCTTACATTCATAGCAAATAAGGGGTTGCTCCCTATCCTTTTCCTTGTTATACTCTTCTTTGGTAGGTGGCCTCTTCCTCATCCCTTATTTTCTCTTCAAAAATCTCTTGAACTTTTATATGATGAGGCTATTTCTTCATCTTGTTCTTCATCTTTCATTTCATCGGATTCCTCATCTTGTTGAGTGATAGATTTAAGGGCTATTGTCTTCTTTTTCTTGGCATCTTCTTCTTAATGTTGTTTCATGCTTAGCTCGTGCATCATTAGTGAACCTAGAAGCTCCTCCAAGGATAAAACATTCAGATCTTTGGCTTCTTGGATTGTAGTCACCTTGGCCTTCCATGTCCTTGGTAAAGACCTAAGAATCTTTCTCACAAGGTCACTGTTAGAATAAAACTTGCCAAGATTTTTAAAACCATTTATAATGTCCGTAAATCTAGTAAATATTTTAGTTATTGACTCATCATACTCCATTTTAAAAAAGTTCATATCTGTGCACAAGCATGTTAATTTTTGACTCCTTAACTTGATTAGTATCTTCATGAGTTACTTCTAATCTATCCCATATTTTCTTACCGATATGCATGTTGAAATGTGTTGGTGCAAAATCTGACTATCACTAGAATCAAGGCTGGAGTCGGAGAAGATGAGGTCGCCGTCAGTGACCTACAAAATAAGTCTCATTCAGAGTCGAGGGTGGTGGCTCCGGCAAGATCCTCTGACAATCAAGTCAGTTCTTTTGGCCAATAGAAATGGAGTGCTCAGAAAGATTTTAGCAGAGTTTTTAGAAAGAACTCAAGAGCTTCGAAAAGAAAGCGTATCTGGAGGATCTCTTATATAGACGGAGCCTATAACAAACTGATGGTGACAACCATAACTATCTGGTAGTGGGCCATTCAGGTCCACATGGAGTTTGTTATAGAGGGTAGTGTCTATTATCATGACGTGCTAGTTGGAGTTCATATGGGATGGTTGTAGGCAATGGAGCATTCCTCACTGATGTTGTTCCAAAGGAGCTTAGAGGTTCTCGAGATCAGCTGTGCGTGGATCATTATTCACCATATTGTGAGTCAATGCTGAGATCCTTTTGAGTAGTCGGAAGGAGTTTGATGGAAGGAGAAGTCCGAGAGGAGTTTGACTGGTGGAGAAGTATGGCTGAAGGAGAAGTCCAGAAGAAATTCGACTGGTGGAGAAGTTCGATTGAAGAAATTCGACTGGTGGTGAAGTTCGAAAGGAGTTCGACTGGTGTGGTAGTCTGACTGAAGGAGAACTTCAGAAGGAGTTTGACTGGTGGAGAAGTTCATTTCAAGGAATTCGATTGGTGGAAAAGTTCGAAAGTAGTTTGATTGGTGCGGTAGTCTAGCTGAAGGAGAAGTTCGTGTTGACCCCATGATTGATTTTGATGATTATCAAAATTTGAGTGTTTAAGTATTTAACCATGTGTTTAAAGAATGGTTGTAGATCTTTCTAGGTGTTCAAGTTAAAACTGTAATTTTACAAAGTTAGAGAAAATCTATTTCGAAAACCTCAAGAACAAGCTTAGAAAATTTTTGATCTTTTGGAAGCAGTCCCATAATTTTTGGAAGCATAAATTAGAAAAAAAAAAGTTTTAGCAAAAGGGTCAACCCAGGAGATGACCCCTAGGTCATTTCTTTTCGAAATGGACTACTCGGCATGCTTGACATGCAGACTGGGCCGACCCAGTCTGAGACTAAGCCGACCTAGTCTCAGTAAAAGCAAAAGATAGAAAGTGCAGAAAGTCAGTTTTTCAAAAATCAGAAGACTGAGCCAATCCAACTACAAACTGAGCCGACCCAGTTATAACTGAGCTTACCCAGTCAAAAACTAAGCCGACCCAATGATCGTAATGATTAGTTTTCTACAGCTTTTTCAAACGATCATTTCTCCACTCCAATGGCTATTTCAATGCTTCCAACGGCTAGAACTGATCCTCCAGCCATCACAAAGATTATAAAAGGCTAGAGAAATATTTGAGAAGAAAGATGAAAGGATTTTAAAGTAAAATCATTTTGGATTTAAGAGATTTACATTAAACATCAAGAAGAGAGGAAAAAGAGAGGAACTAAGCTTTGATTTCAAAGGGCATTCAAGAGTTATCTTCCATAATATCTCAAGCAATCTCTCAGCATCATTTGAAGAGAAGTGAAGCTTCAAAAGAGCATATACTTAACCACTTCTTTGAGCTTCAAAAGAGTTTTCTTTTTGTTTTTATTTTTGTGCTGAAATTTGTTATCTGTATTTATGTTTCTTTACAAGTTTCTTTAGGGGGAAAGAAACTTAGAGTGTAGACAAGTCCAAGCCAGTAATTGGATGGTATAAAAGTTATGGTTGGTGCTCTAGGGTTAAAACCAACTGGGTTGATAGTGAATCCAAAAAACTATCGATGTAGGGTTATAGTTGGTGAGCCCGATAAAATCAACTAGATTTGTTTGTGATCCCGATCAAAACAAACACACTGTAATCTAGGAATTATAATGGAACTCCTAGGAAAAGCTTAGGGAGTGGATGTAGGAGTGGGTTGCTCCGAACCATTATAAATTGCTTGTGTTTGTGATGTGCTTTAATTTCTAGCTTTTCATTCTTACATTACTTATTTATTTTATTCACTTGAATTATCTCATTGCTTTTAATTTTGCTGCTATACTTTATATATATTCATCATAAAGACTCAAGTTATTTTAAATAAGAGCACATATTAGCATTAAAGTTTAAATTGACCAAAATTATTTATAAACCCAATTCACCCCTCCTCTTGGGTAGCCATACCTGGGCAACAAGTAATATCAGAGCAGGTGCTCTGTTATTAATTATTGACCTAACTATCAAGAGCCAAAGATCTTGCCAATCCAAAATGAAATCTCTATTCAATGAAGGCCATTCTATTGATCGACCCCCACTGTTTGATGGCTCAAATTATACTTATTGAAAAGCTAGGATAAAAATATTCATACAAGCACATGATTATAACTTATAGAATATTATTATCAATGGCCCACACACACACAATGTATTGATTGTTGATAAAGAAACAATCCAACTAAATTCTAAAGCCATGAATATACTTTATTGCTCTTTGGAGTTAAATATATATAATGCAATTTCTTAATGTATTTCAATGAATCAAATATGGGAGAAATTGAAAAAGATTTATGGGAGAGCAAATCAAGAAGAAGAACCAAGCTTCCAAGAAGTTAAGGAAGCTCACCCCAATCTATGCCTCATGGCTCATGAGGATGGAAAGAAAAAGAAGAAGAAAAGATAAAGGAAAAAAAAAGTTTTGATTAAGGGGGAGCAAGGCATAGAAAAGAAAAATGAGGAAGAGGAAGAACGTATCGCCAATCATTGCCTCATGGTTAATGCAAATGAGGTAAATCCTGAAAATTCTTTCGACTTTATATTTGATGAATTATATGAAGCCTTTAATGAATTAATGGATGATTTTAAAAAATTAAGGCTAAAAAATAAAGAATTCAAAAAGTCAAATCTTCCCTTAGCTAATGAAAAGAGTAAATTATTAATTGAAAAAGAAGATATTTTGAAAGAAAATAATGCTTTAGCTATAGAAAAGAAAGAACTTCTCAAATTCAAAAAATCTTTAGTTAAAGAAAAGAATAAACTTTTAATTGAAAAAAAGAATTTCATGAAAGAAAAGAATTCATTTGCTAAAGAAAAAGAAAATCATTCAAATTCTGAAAAATCTGTTATGGAAGAGAACTTAAAACTAAGAAAAGAGATTGAAAGATTGAAGCCTATGCTTAACTAGTTTATAATTGACTCTCAAAAGCTTCAATCTATTTTGATCAATCAAAAAGCTATGTTCAATAAAGCTGGAATTGGCTATAATTCATTAAGAAAATAGAAATTTGTAAATAACATGTTTAGTAAAGCTTATTCTGAAAATCATTCTATAGTTTGCTTTAAATGCAACAAAGTAAGCCATGAAATTTTTGAATGTAATATTAAGAAAATTGGTCATACTTTAGTTAAACAAATTTGGGTTCCAAAAAGAACCATGTGCTCTAACCTCAATAAACCCAAGATGGCTTGGGTACCAAAATCTAGAAAGTGATCTTTGCAGGTACACTAAGGATTCAATGAAATAAAAAAAAAGAGAAAAAATATTTTGATGGATGCCTTGAAAATGAAATTGATGGGTGATGATGTTATGATAAAATCTAAACTTTTCTCACATCATGCCATCATTGTTTAGTAAATATATTTTGATTATTAATTAGCATAATTATTGAGTATGTTTGATTGATTTTGATGATTTATTATTGCTTAAAATGATCATACTCTATGAATTGAAACTTTGAATGATTTGTTTCATGTTTTGACAAGTATGATTGATTTTGATACATGCAATGATTTGAATGTTTTGATTTTCTAAGTTAATATGCTCTCCTGTATATATCATGCTATGGATGAAATGGTTTATTTTAAAATTCAGCATAATATTTTAAGTCTCCCCATATCAATTTTATAATTAATGAATTTAAATTAAAAGATGTTATCATTTATCTTCAAAGCTAAACTTTTAAAGAGGACTTTACTTTTAAGTAATTGGTATCAAATAGCTCACTATTTGCCATGTATTTGATTGATTTATCTTTTGACAAAAAAAAGAGAGAAAAATATCTTTGTTTCAAATCTGATTTTGCACAGCGATATGTTTGATATGATATCATTTCAAAAAAATTCAAAAATACATACCTTTTTTGAATCTATAATTGCTTGATATTTCTTAATAAAAGGAAGAGATGATCTTTTTGAAGAATTACTAAAATTTTTTTATGATTTATCTTGATTGATTTTTTGATATCAATTCAAATTGATTTATCATTCAAAATCCTTAAAACTATTTAATTTAAATTAATTCATCTTTATCAATTCAAAACTAAAATCATTGGTATCAAGCTGAATTTACAAATTAATCTTTAAATGATATTGAACCAAGAATATCATGATTTAGTTTTAATTCTAGATTAATTGGTATCAAAAAGTTTCTTCCTAAGAAAATTTTCACTCTTGGTATCATTGGTATTATTCTTGCCTTACATTTTATTGTATTATTTTTTTTTTGTCAAAAGAATTGGATATAGTGTCTCAAATCTATTTTATATTGATATACTCTTGATATGATATCTAATAAGATAAATTCAAAGAATCTCATACATTTTTCTGAACTTAATTGAGTGAATGCTTTGTTTGATTAATGCTTAGTTCACTCAATTGATGCTTGTACTTTTAAATTTTATTTAATTTTAAAATAACATTATTTGCTAAAGTAAGGAGAGTAACAAAAATTGTAAAGCTTAAGCATACAAATTTTGAAAAAAAAAGTGAAAGATAATGCTAAAGAATGAATATATATATTTCAATTTGATAATCTAAATTTGAAATGTGCTTATTTTGAAATAAAGAGGGGAAAAAAGTTGAAAATAAAATTAATCCAGCTATTAGTATGAAAAGTAGGGGAAGAGATATTTTCTAATTTGATTTGATTCAAAATATTAATAAATTTATGATCTTAAATTTTCAATCAATTATCTTATTTTGAGCTTTATTATATTAATTTTAAATTTTAAATCAAATGCCTTATAGTCTTTTCAATTTGTGCTTTCATGTGTTTATTCAATTTGATTTACTTGATTTAAAGTACTATAAATTTAAAGTAGTGTTAGGCAAATAAATTATTCTTCAATAATTAAAAATGGCTTAAAGTGGTATCATTAATATGCTGGTTTCATATTTTGATTTGCTCGATACATATCTTTTCTGACTTTAAATGATGGATTTTCATTAAGAAAAGGAAAGAATGAATATTAAAGTACAAATTATACTTGATTTCATGGTTAAATTTTTTTAAAAAATTTATTCCTCTTAAAGCTTAAAAGTGTATATTTAAAAAATTTGATTAAAAGATCATATTCATTTAAAAAGGAAGAGAGTCTATAATATTTGAATTTAAGCTAATTTTTGTAAAGAAAGATATATTCATTCAAAAGGGAAGATGATCTCTTTGATTTGACTTTATGTATTTGATACATCTCTCAATTTAATGTCTTGATGTTGATTTTGATGATTTCTTCCTATTCTTTCCCATGAGCCTTTTGATGTTGTCAAAAAGGGGGAGAGGTATATTGAGTATATAAATTATGTGAAACATTAATTAGAGCTTTCATGAAGTGTGCATTTATGTTTATGTATATTATCACTTCATCACTTATACTAGCCAATTTATTGAAATACATTAAATTATATTTTATGTATATACTAAAAGTTTTGCCATCATCAAAAAAGGGAAGATTGTTCACCCCATGATTGATTTTGATGATTGTCAAAATTTGAGTATTTAAGTATTTAACCATGTGTTTCAAGAATGGTTATAGGTCTTTTCAGGTGTTCAAGTTAAAACTGTAATTTTACAAAGTTAGAGAAAATCTATTTTGGATATTTCAAGAACAAGCTTAGAAGATTTCTGATCTTTTAGAAGCAGTCCCATAATTTTTAGATGCATAAATTAGAAGAAAATCAAGTTTTAGCAAAAGGATCAACTCAGAGAAAGACCCCTAGGTCATCCCTTTACGAAATAGGCTGCTCGGCATGCTTGGCACACAAACTAGGCTGATCTAGTCTAAGATTGAGCCGACCTAGTCTTAGTGAAAGCAAAAGATAGAAAGTGCAGAAAGCCAGTTTTTCAAGAATCAAGGGACTGAGCCGATCCTACTACAAACTGAGCCGACCCAGCCAAAAACTGAGCTGACCCAATGATCGTAACGGCTAGTTTTCTGCAGCTTTTTCAAACGGTCATTTCTCCACTCCAACAGCTATTTCAATGCTTCCAATGGCTAGAACTAATTCTCCAGCCATCACAAAGAGTATAAAAGACTAGAGAAATATTTGGGAAGCAAGATGAAAGGATTTTAAAATAAAATCATTTTAGATTTTAGAGGTTTTTATTAAACATCAAAAAGAGAGGAAAAAGAGAGGAACTAAGTTTGATTTCAGAGGACATTCAAGAGTTATCTTTCATAACATCTCAAGCAACCTCTCAGCATCATTTGAAGAGAAGTGAAGCTTCAAAAGTGCATATACTCAGCCACTTCTTTGAGCTTCAAAAGAGTTTTCTTTTTATTTTTATTTTTGTGCTGAAATTTATTATTTGTATTTGTGTTTCTTTACAAGTTTCTTTAGGAAAAAAGAAACTTGGGGTATAGGCAAGTCCAAGCCGGTAATTGGATGGTGTAAAGATTATGGTTGGTGCTCTTGGGTTAAAACCAACTGGATTGATAGTGAACCCAAAAAACTATCGATGTAGCATTGTGGTTGGTGAGCCCGGCAAAACCAACTAGGTTTGTTTGTGATCCTAATCAAAACAAACGTACTATGATCTAGGGATTATAGCGGAACTCCCAAGAAAAGCTTGGGGAGTGGATGTAGGAGTGGGTTGCTCCAAACCACTATAAATTGCTTATGTTTGTGGTGTGCTTTAATTTCTAGCTTTTCATTCTTATATTACTTATTTGCTTTATTCATTTGAATTATCTCATTGCTTTTAATTCCACTACTATACTTTATATATATTCATCATAAAGACTCAAGTTGTTTTAAATAGGAGCACATATTAGCATTAGAGTTTAAATTGACCAAAATTATTTATAAACCCGATTCACCCCCCCCCACCCCCCACTCTTGGGAAGCCATACCTGGGCAACAGTCCAGAACTCTCAATAGAGCATGGAAGTTCATCTGGAGGAAGTTCTACCAAAAGAGGGCTGACTGCTTGAGGTGGAGGAGCTCGGCCATTCCTACTATTCAAACTCATCTGAGCGAAGTCTGAAGGGATCTTGCGAATTCGGTCGAGGCTCAATCTTGGTTGTCACTATCAGACGGGATAATTCAGCAATCAGATATCTAGCCGAACTTCGATAGAAGCGGATTTACCTCCAACAACAGTCTTCCCACTCCCAAGTTTGAAATTCAAAGAAAGTATAGATGCGACTGCCGAAGTTTTTTGTAGCTTCCCGCACTTACACTGCCCTAGGCACGGTGCAATTAAGGATTCGCCCATAGCCACTATTCAACCATGATGAGTGGGACATGCGACACTCATGGTCCGATCGAACGAGATCTACCATCATAACTGTCTCTGGCTCCCCTTAGCTATTTAAGGCCTTCTCCCACCTCCGAAATTCATTCTTGTCTGAGTCTTCTTCTTCCTTCGGCATCTACTCTTCTTCCATCTGAGATTTTCAATTCCTCTCTTCATCTTTCCTGATTCCAGGTATTCCTCCATTTGATTCTCGTCGCAGCCATCATCTCTTTATCATTCTCAATCAATTTAGGTCAGCCTCTCAACACCTATTTTCAATTACTCTTGCCTCTTTTACTTCTTATTCTTTTGGTTTTTCCATACAAGTTTTTGCACTTCATTTTTTTCTGCTTTTTGGAGTTTTTTCAGGGGGTTTACTTCAATCTGGATGTCTTCTAAAATTTTTTAGTCCATTGATTTTTGGAGCTCATCCGGATCGGCCTTCCTAGACCCTACCCCCTGACCAAGGTTGAGTTTAATAACATGTCCCATCAGCCTTTTGTTCTGGATACCATACCTTCTATCCTTACTCCAAATGACCTCTTCCTGATTAAGATACAGTATGGCATCCCACCAAAGTATGACCTTAAGATCCTTGGGTCAGATGACCGTGCTAGTTTGCCTCCAACTGGATGGTTTTGTCTGTATCTAGAAGCCTTACGCACTAGGCTTCGACTTCCACTTCCATCTTTTGTTGTCACGCTTTTTCGCTTCTTGAATATTTTCTTAGCTTTCATCGCACTGAACTCCTTTCGGTTCATCACTGGCTTTCTTTCTCTCTATCATCTAGTCGAAGTTCAGCCAACAGTTTCACTCTTTCAAAATTTTTATACCTTCAAATGCCATCCTTCCACAAAGTATTGGTGGTACTTCAACCCCCAGTTTAGTAAGAAGGGGTTACTAAAAAGTGCCCCTTCTTCCATTCATAACTGAAAGAAGAAGTACTTTTACATCCGATGCTCGACCTTGATGCTTGGCCTTCCTCCTTAGGATTTTCTTTGGAAATCAGTCCATTAAGCCTCTAGTTTAGATGGAGCCGATCTCGGATCATCTAACAAGCTCAAGACGTACCGAGCTCCTCCCCTCCCCGATCTTCTGAGGGAGCAGACCTTGTTCAATTTTGGCTTGAGTCTCCTTGACCCTGCTGGTATTAATTGCATACACACACACACACACACACACACACATATATATATATACATATATATATATATATATACATATATATATATATATACATATATATATATATATATACATATATATATATATATATACATATATATATATATATACATATATATATATATATATATATATATATATATATATATATATATATATATATATATATACATATATATATATATATATATATATATATATATATATATATATATATATATATAAATAATACATACATAAATATATATATATATATATATATATATATATATATATATATATATTATATATATATATATATATATATATATATATATATATGTATATATATGTATATATAATTATATATATATATATATATATATATATATATATATATATATATATATATATATATATATATATATATATATATATATATATATATATATATATATATATATATATATATATATATATATATATATATATATATATATATATATATATATATATATATATATATATATATATATATATATATATATATATAGATGTATGTAAATTCTCATGAAGTTTCATTTGTACCTTAGCTGACCATACTTGTTCCTTTGTTGCAGAAATGGATATTGATACTATAGAGAGGCTTGCTAAGGGCCTTTATGCTCAGAAGAAAAGGAAGGGGAAGGCCCCGGGCGAAGGCTCAAAATAGGCAAGGGTCCGCGTCTCCAACCCCGCGGCTCCTGCCATCGCTGATATTTCCCCCGAGGTCCACCCATAAGTCGAGGTCGTCCCGACTGCCCGCGCTAATGCCACTGAAGGGGAATCCCTTCTACATGAGCCTGAGAATCTTTTCCCTGGGGATCATGCATTAGAATCTTCTACCGACAAGGAGAAGGAGAAGAAGAAAAGTCAGTAGTTATGAAGGTAGCCCATAAGGCTCATCTGGGGAAGCCTAGCAGCTGTGGTAGTGACGATCAAGGGGTGGACCCCCTCGACAACCCAGAGGTCATGCGGGCTTTGACTGACAAGTTCACCTTGCTCGATGTGGTGGACCACCTGGCCGACGTAGTTCGTCTAGGACCTTCTTGAGATTTTTCTCAAGATAATTTGGTTGCCATGTTTCTTTTTCATTTTTCTCTCTTCTTTCCTTTATCTTACTATGACTTGTCCATGGCAATCGGGCCACCACATACTTGCCCATCTTAAGAGGGCAAATTGCCAGGAGGCAAAGGCGCTGAAGGTTCAAGAGGATCTTTAAGCTAAGATCAGCCATCTGCAGGGAAGGGCTGTCGAGGCTGAGCACCTTGCGGTAGAAAATGAGAGCCTCCACAGCATGCTTTGAAAAGAGGAGTTTGTCTCAACCAGACTCAAGACCATGCTAGCTCTAGAGGAGGAAGAGAAGGAGGCGAGGCTCAAGGTCGTCGAGCTAGAGGCCCAAATGTTGAAGTTCATTTCGGAGGCAGCAGCCCGAGTCATGGAGGAGTTCAAGACCTCCTCCAAAATGTAGGATCTGAACATCGCCTTCAGTCAGAAGGCATTCATTAAGGATTTTGAGCTCTACAAAGGTAGGATAGCCTAGAGATTCCTCGAGCTCGAGCTCGACTTCCTCGAAGAGGAGGAGGAGACCGGTGAAGAAGCGGGACCGTCCAGTACTGGGGCCGATCCTTCTTCTATTGCTACACCCCCCAAGGTTGAGGACCTTGAATAGTTGTACCTTTTTCTTTTTCATTTTTATCTTGCTTTGTACCTGAAAGTTTTTAGTTAAATGAAAGTAAATTCATTTTTGTCCATACCTTTCTTCACATTGGTATTGTGCCATATGTTATCCATAATTCTCTCCCTAATCAGGATCATGACCCACCATCTCTAATCGATGTCGATCCCTTACCTCAGGGAGTTCCATCGAAGTTCTTAATAAAAAGCTTGAAGAAGGAAGTCCTCCATCTAAAGAAGAAGTTGAAGAAAATAGAGGACAACCTTCAGGCTTCTCAAAAAAATACTTCGAAGGTGACCAAAGAGGTCACTCACCTCCAGAATTTGCACATAAAGGACTCCATAGACTTCGGCATCCAGAAGGACATTTTCGAGAGAGAGCTCGCTGAACTCAAGAAAAATGCCAACTGCAAGTCTTGGGTGTTAACGGCAAAGATCAACTCCCTCAAAATTGAGCTTAAAGTGGCAAAGGAGAAGATCCAATTGTTGGAAGGGAGTTCACCATGGTCCTTTGATAAAGCATGATACAAGTGGGACTGGTCGAAGAAGTTCTCCATGCTTCAAAAATAGTTGCACAATGCTGAGCTCGTCTACAATACCTATCAATTAGGTTGGAGTGAAAGGATATCTAAACTCGAGCAAAAACTTCGTGCTACCAATAGCGAAATAGCTCGGCTCTAGAAATAGCTGAATGACAGCTATCAAGCTGGCATAAGGAAGGAGTTGAAGGAGATTGCCTTTTTGAGGGAGATTATCAATGAGCTTTCAGAGTCAATCGGGGTAGAAAAGGTCGAGATGCAATGGCTGAAGCTCCAGCTGACCTATAAGCAGCAAGCCATTAAGGATGCGGAGGTCAAGTCCGAAGTCTTGAAGAAGCAATGGCGAGAGCTTGAAGACAAGTTTCAACACGTCAATAGGATGTACATAGATGGTTTGTTAAAAAGAAAGAGTTTGAGGAAGAGATCTTAAGGTTGAAGCAGGCCTTGGTGATGGCTGGGGCCGACAGTCCAAAATCTAAAGAGTCTGGTCCATCTTAAGGCTTTGACCTTTCTTCTTCTTCTTTCTTTTCATGTAATTGATCTTGCCGACCTTTATTTTGCTTGTAATGAACTTATATTTATAATAATATGGTATCTTTTTTCATCATTATTTGCCTTACATGAACTCAATGCTTGCTTGTGTCTTCATTTTCCCCTCTATCTTTGTTCTGTGTTGTCTTTCGATGAAGTGGTCATTGTGGATACCTATCCGAGGTTCTTTTCACGGACCTGGGCATGATTTTCTTCTTGCATCTCATACGATCGGGTAGTCGTAGGAGACATGCGTGTGAGGATTGGTGACAGGGTTTCTCCCTTCCCTTTGCTTTAGGTTGGGGGTTCATTTGGGACCACTAGACGAGCCGTCCTATTTTTCTCAACTTAGGTTAGCAAGATTCTTGAATTTACTTATGTTAGGATGAGATTCTCTCCCTATTCCTAATATGGTTGTAGAGGCATGTTAGGGCCATTGTCGAGGCCTCTTTCCTCATCTCATCTTAGATCAACGAGGTCTTCGACTTTGCTCATGTTAGGACGAGATCCTCCTATTTCTAATATGGCTGTAGGGGCACATTAGGATCATTGTCAGGACCTCTTTCCTCATCTCGTCTTAAGTTAATGAAGCTTTTGACTTTGCTCATATTAGGATGAGGTCCTCCTCCTGTTCCTAACATGACTGTAGGGATACATTAGGATCGTTGTCAGGACCTATTTCCTCATCTCATCTTAAGTTAACGAGGCCTTCGACTTTGCTCATGTTAGGATGAGGTCCTCCTCCTA
The DNA here is from genome assembly GCA_006176705.1 of Cocos nucifera. NCBI lineage: Eukaryota > Viridiplantae > Streptophyta > Magnoliopsida > Arecales > Arecaceae > Cocos > Cocos nucifera. Next base: position 134,915 of record QRFJ01001953.1, on the reverse strand, counting down.
TTCCTAACATGGCTGTGCTCGTCGCATGGTCAAGTTTGGGAGGTAACGCTCCATCATTATAGATGTACAATAAAGATTAGGATGTTAAAGTAGGAGGATTTCATTACAACCAAATCTTTGGTAATACATCCATAGGTTTTTCAAATTTCATGGTTGGGGTAGATCCTCTCCTCCCAGCTCCCTCAAATAGTATATCCCAAATCAGATGACTTCTTTGATCTTGTAAGGTCCTTTCTAATTTATGGTGAGCTTCCCCTGATTCTAAGGTTGAGAGATGGCCACTCGTCAAAGCACCAAATTCCCCACTCTGAATGTTTTATCTTTGATCCTGGAGTTGTAGTATCTGGCCACCCTTCGTCTGTAGGTAGCCATTCGAACTTGGGCTTTTTCTCTTTTTTTCTCCAGTAGGTCAAGGTTAGCTCTAAGATCTTGTGAGTTACGTTGCTCATTGAAAGCCATGACCCATGCTGATGAAAGTTTAAGCTCGATTGGGACAACCGCCTCTATTCCAAAGGCCAAGACAAATGGTATTTTCTCAATCGATAATCTTTGGATAGTTCGGTATGCCTAAAGGATATGGTAGAGTTCGTCCATCCAAGTCTCCCCTGCTCTTTCAAGTCTCGTCTTGATATCCTACAATAGGATCATGTTGGTCACTTCTGCTTCATCATTAGCTTGTGGGTGGGCCACCGACGTAAAGTGATGGAAGATGTTCAAATTTTTGCAAAACTCAACAAACCTCATCCCGACAAACTATCGTCCATTATCTATTATGAGAGTTCAAGGCAGACCAAATCTGCAAATAATTAATTTTCAGACAAAGTCTTGTACTTTGGCTTTGATAATTTTTGCTAGGGGTTCGGCCTCGATCTATTTGGTAAAGTAGTCAATCGCAACTAAGAGAAATTTTCATTGCCCGAATACCATTAGGAAGGGTCCAAGTATATCCATCCTCCATTGTGCGAATGGCCAAGGCACGCTTAGTGGGATAAGCTCGAAGGCCGGCTGCCTTTGTATACTCGCATTTCTTTGGCAATGATCGCATCTTTTAACACACTCAACACAATCGTGGTGTAGGATTGGCCAGTAGTAACCTTGTCGAAGTAGCTTGTGAGAAAGGAACCTGGCAACCAAATGGCTCCCATAAATTCCTTCATGCACTTCTCATAATGCAAAATCAGCTTTGGAAGGTTGGAGATACTTTAGGAGAAGCAGGGAGTACGACCTTTTGTACAGTTTGCCTTTATAGAGGACATACCGAGAGGCCTGATTTCTCAACTTCCAAGCTTTCTTTGGATCATAGGGGAGTGTCCCATCTTTGAGATAAATAATCAATGGATCGATCCAGCAGGGCTCATGGTCAATCTACATTGCAACCTATGATTCTTTCATACTCGAGCATTTCAACACTTCAAAGTATACTTCTTTGGAAAGCTCATTGGGGGCGAGTGTGGCCAGCTTGGATAGGAGGTCGGCTCTGGTATTTTTCACCCTCGAAATTTACTGAATGCTGAAGCTGTTGAAGGCTGAGATTAGGCTCTTTACTTTCTCAAGATACTTTATCATACTTTCCTCTCGTGCTTCATAACTATCATTGGCTTGTCCCACTACCAACTATGAGTCGCTATAAGCTTGGAGCCAGTCTGCCTCTAGTTCTTTTACTATCTTCAGCCCCGCTATCAGAGCTTCATATTCTGCCCCATTGTTTATTATCGAAAACTCAAAATGTAGTGCATACTCGATGATGACCCCTTCGAGATTGATCAGGATCAGTTCAGCACCTGTGCCAGAAGCATTGGAAGAGCCATCCACATACAAGACTTAGAAGCCTTTGAAAAGATCCACTCTTTCTTTGAAAGAGCTTGGCTACAACCATAGAATGCTGGCCTCATTCTACCAAGTTCGGCCTCATCCAGGATCATACATTCGACTATAAAATCGATCAGTATCTGAGCTTTGATTGATGGATGAAGTCGATATTGATATCAAACTCCATCATCTCAATAGCCCATTTCGCTACTCTTCCAAATGCATCTATTCGATGAAGAACTACTTTGATTGGTTGATCGGGGAGGAATGTTATGGTATGCCCTTGGAAGTAGGGTTGAAGTCTCCTAACTGCAATCAGAAGAGTGTAAATTAATTTTTTTAATTTAGTATACCTGGTCTTCGCATCTCTCAAGACTCGACTTATGTAATAGATTGGTCATTGTACTTTTGCCTCTTCCTTGACCAGGACCGCTACCAGGACTGAAGGAGAGACCCCCAGGTATAGGAATAATTCTTCTTCGAGCTTGGGCTTTGCTAGCAGTGGGGGCAAACCAAGATAGTTCTTGAGTTCTTCGAATGCCTATTGGCACTCTGCCGTCCAACAAAAGTTCTTTATTTGCTTGAGGACCTGGAAGAAGGGCATACATCGCTTGGCCAACTTTAAGATAAAGCGATTTAAGGATGCCACCTTCTCGGTCAAGGGTTGGACTTTCTTTATTGACTTTGGGATAGTCATCTCTTGGATGGCATGGATCTTCTCCGGATTAGTCTCGATCCCCTACCTTGAGATTATGAACTCTAAGAATTTTTTCAAGGTCACTCCGAAGGTGCACTTAGTTAGATTCAGCTTCATCTTGTATCTTCAAAGAGCGTTGAAGGTCTCTTTAAGGTCGGCAATATGATTGGACAAGGTCCAGCTCTTAATAAGCATATCATCCACGTAGACTTTCATGTTGTGGCCGATTTGCTCTTTGAAGATCTTATTAATCAGGTTTTGATAGATTGCACCTGCATTTTTAAGTTCGAAGGACAAGATTCTGTAACAATAAAGACCACGGTCAGTGATAAAAGCAGTTTTCTTTTCGTCCTCTAGAGCCATCCGGATTTGATCATAGCTAGAGAAGGCATCCATGAAGATGAGGAGCTCATGGCCCGAAGTCGCATCCACCAGTTGGTCGATTTTGGATAGGGGGTATCTGTCCTTTGGGCAAGCCTTGTTCAGCTTCTTAAAGTCGATACACATTCTCCACTTACCATTGGCCTTCTTGACTAGAACCACATTGGAAACCCAGCTTGATTAGTGGACTTCTCAGATGAACCCGACATTGAGGAGCTTATCCACTTCATCCGCTATTGCCTTCTGTCTTTCTAGCACATGGCCCCAAATTTTTTCCTTCACTGGTCTGTACTTGGGGTTAACAGCCAACCGATGTTCCATGTCCTTGACATCAATTTCCGACATATCCACTGGAACTGAAGCGAAGACATCAACATTCCTCCATAAGAAGGCAGTGAGCTGCTCTCGAACTTCATCTCCCAAGTTGGAGCTGATCTGCACTATATGCTCCTGAAGGAAAATCCTGATTTCTCGGTCCAGGTTCGTTCAGATCGGGTCAGATCAAGAGATATATTTCAAAAAAAATTTTCTTTGATCTGTATCAGATTTGGGATGTTTTAGATCTAATTCTTATCATTTTAATAAATAAAATAAAATAAGGATAAATTAAATCAAATTTAATTTACCTGATTTGGGTAATCCTATTACCCATTGATGATCCTGTTTGCAGCGGAAGGTTCTGGATCTAGCCACGCAAGTGCTTGGCCTCTACCAGTATCTACTCAAGCTGGATCTGGAGATCCTCTTCTTTTCTATCACATCTCCAAAAATTAGATCTGGATCTGATCTGGAGGATCTTCAAAACTCCTATTGAAGATCAGCAGTCGTCCTTTGTAGTAGTGCAGCTTTCTTGCTTTTGACTCACCTTTCTTTGATCTGGATCGCACCAACCAAGGTCCAAAACTCCTTTTGGATGTGGAGAGCAAGGGGAGAAGGTGGTTTTGCATGGAGGAAGAGGAGAGAGACAGCCTTGGGGCATGGGGAATTATGATTCAATCATCTCTAATAACAATCTGAGTTAGGCGCAGGGTCTTATTTATAGACTGACTGTGATCCAACTTCTCTTCTTCCCAATCAATCATAATCCTTTGTGAAATCAGATCTAAATCTGATTGATGGAAATAGAGTCCCCTGGATTCCTCCTTAGAGGATGCCTAAGACCAGTCAAAGTTGGTGCTTAGAAGAACTCTAATTAGAATCCAAAAAGGAGATGGAGTCCTTATCCAACAAGGACTCCTAGGCACCTCCAACTTGGGCGCACGCCTAGGCGTGCGCCCTCTTCCTTGCCAGGTTCTGGCAGGGGGATAGGCCCCCACCAGCTCTCCAATAGGTGCATGACATGTGGTCAAAAGTCAAAGTGTAGGCATGCGCCCTCTTCCTTGCCAGGTTCTGGCAGGGGATAGGCCCCCACCAACTCTCCAATAGGTGTATGACATGTGGTCAAAAGTCAAAGTGTCAATGATCAACGTTTGACCAGTCAAAGGTAGACTTTTGACCAAAGTCAAAGAACAAGAAATGGCAGGTGACCAAAAATGGTAGGTAATATCTTACAAAATAAGATAATCTTTTCTGACTTGGACAACCTCCAGTCAGACCATATGAAGGCCTCTGATTGAGCACAAACTCCTTTGGCTCAGGCAGGACAACTTATTTATGATAGTAAAAGAAGAACGTTAGGTTCAATCGAGTGCTAGCACGATTTTCTTGAACCTAATTGAATCTTATTCAGATCAATTGAACTGGACCAGTTTAATTGATGATCACCAGATTCAAACCCTTGTTTGTGTGACCCAGTTAGGTTCGGTTCTATATGGTAATGGGATATGTCATGATCTCTATCATCGACATCATCGAAACTCCTTTCGATGGATCAGAACTCTTCTGATTTGAACAGCTAGAATGATCGATCATCTAAACCATTCTAATTGCTCCCAAAATCCATCAGTGACACCTAGCAGTATATGGTGGCAACCCATCAGAGCTGAATGCGAACCTCTTGGTGCAGCTACCTGTGTGATTAAGTTCTTTTGTGCCCCGATCAGATTAGGGTTAAAGTAAACTCATCAAACCCTAGTCTCTGTCATATGATGTAATCATTCGATTCGAGTCCGATGTAAAAATCTAAATAGAAACTCTTTCTATTATTTCACTCTACCATGGCCATGGACTTCTGGACTTGATTCTCATGATTATCATAGGGCTGCTCCTCTACCACCAAGGTAGATAGATTCCATCTTGATGTCATCCAGTTCCTACAATGAACATGTCATAGCCAACATACACCTCAAGGTTCCATATGGCTAGGAGACCGAGTAATGGTGTAGTCAAACTATAACACCCTCAAGGTGAACTGCCGATGCACCTCAGGTCAAAGAATCAAACACACTACTGCAGCATCGAGTCAGTCATTGACGAGAAGGTAGACTCCCTAATGACTACTCGAGGTGGTCACGCTCAGTGCCCTCGTTCTCTAACGAGTACCTATACTCTCGCTCCAGTGTCTCCACACCGTAGACTCAAGACTCATCTACTAAAGAGAAGCGATTGTACACCAACCTTTTGGATCAATCACCATCCTCATGATGATCTTATGGTCGGGAGCATTTTATGAGTTAACAATGATTATTCATGTCTTAAATTTTCAACTCTTGAAAATATGAATTATCATTACCATTAACTCAAAGGATGTATCACAGACACTAAATACACATATGTGATAGAAAATAACCCATTTTATTGATTATAGTCAAAATTATAATTTTGCCCCTAGAAGTGTATTACAAGTGTCAGCCAATTCTGGCTTCTAGGGCACATATATCTAACAATCTCCCACTTATCCTAAAGCCAATTGGCTACAAGTCTAAGTCCCATCTTCTCAAGGTGGGCTTCGATCTTCTGCTGGCCCAACGGCTTTGTAAGTGGGTCTGCCACATTATCTGTGGAGTTGACTCTCTTGACCTCGACATAACCTTCTCGAGGTAATCACGGATGAGGTGGTATCGCCGCTCAATATGCTTGGATTTCTGGTGAGACCTCGGCTCCTTAGCAAGGGCTATGGCGCCATTGTTGTCACAGTATAGAGGAATGGCATCTGATGGCATTACTCCTATTTCTGCAGTAAACTTCTTATACCAGAATGCTTCCTTTGCAGCTTTTGATGCAGCGATATATTCTGCTTCCATGGTGGAATCTGCTATCACGGTTTGCTTGGAACTCTTCCAGCTGACAGCATCCACCATTGCACACAAACAGACTCCCAGATGTCGACTTTCGATCATCTATATCAGACATGAAATCTGAGTCTGTGTATCCCTGGACTTGGAGTTCTCCATTACCAAAGACCAACATTATATCCTTAGTTCTTCTCAAGTACTTAAGGATACATTTCACAGAAGTCCAGTGTTCTTCACCTAGATTTGACTGATATCTGCTTGTGACACTCACAGCATGGGCTATATCAGGTCGTGTACATAGCATGGCATACATGAGGCTCCCTATTGCAGAAGCATAAGGGATCTTGCTCATGCATTCTATTTCCTCAGGTGTGCTGGGGCACATCTTCTTGGAAAGATGAATACCATGTCTGAAGGGTATTAATCCCCTCTTAGAGTTTTCCATACTAAACCTCTTTAGTACTTCCTTTATGTACATCTTCTGTGAAAGTCCTAGCATCCTATTTGGTCTATCCCTATAGACCTTAATTCCTAGAATAAAGGATGCTTTACCTAGGTCTTTCATGGAGAATTCCTTGGACAACCATAATTTGACTATTGTCATCATGGCAACATCATTCCCAATAAGGAGGTGTCATCCACGTACAATACAAGGAAGACAACAGCGCTCTCACAGACCCTTTTGAAAATACACGATTCTTCTTCTTTTTTAATAAAACCAATCTTTTTGATCACATCATTGAAATGAGTGTTCCAGCTCTGAGATGCTTGCTTAAGTTCATATATGGACCTTTGTAGCTTGCAAATCTTGTGATCAGTATCACTGGATGTGAAACCTAGCGACTGTTCCATATAGATATCTTCCTCAAGATATCCATTTAAGAACGTCATTTTCACGTCCATTTGCCATATTTCATAATCGAAATAGGCTACAACAGCAAGCAATGTGCGGATGGATTTTAGCATAGCCACTGGGGAAAAGGTATCCTGATAGTCAATGCCTTCCCATTGACTATAACCTTTTGCCACTAGTCTAGCCTTGAATGTCTCCACATTCCCATCTGCACCAATCTTTCTCTTGAAGATCCATTTACATCCAATAGGTACTATACCTTCTGGTGGATCTACCAAAGTTCAGACTTGGTTTGAGTGCATCGAGTCAATTTTTGACTGCATTGCCTCTAGCCATTTCTCAAAGTCCATATCTGATATCACCTCGTTGTAGGTTTTGGGATCATCATATCTGATATCGCCTCGTTGTAGGTTTTGGGATCATCACCATGAGCACCATTACCTACGAGGAACATTTTCTCTACTTTCTCTGAAATAATACCTAAGTATCTCTTCAGGGGGACGGAAAACTCTTTCCGATCTACGAGGTGGAGGAGGTAGTGTTCTTATTGGCTCAACCTGATTTGGTTCCAATTGGTCCTTAGCTCGTTCCACTTGTGAGACTTTCTCATCAAGCTTGATCTATTTTCCAATGCCGCTATCTTGAATAAACTATTTTTCAAGAAATATGGCATGTCGACTCACAATCACATTGTGGTCTTCTGGAATGTAGAAATAGTATCCTAATGACTCTTTAGGATATCCTATGAATCGAGCTCTAAAGGACCTAAACTCTAACTTGTCCACTTGTTGTCTTTTGACATGAGCCGGACAACCCCAAATTCTGAGATGACTCAGACTTGGTTTCTTACCGTGCCATATCTCATATGGTGTGGTAGGAATGATTTTAGAGGGAACCCTGTTCAGTAGATAGATTGAAGTTAACAATGAGTGTCCCCAAAGAAAATCAGGGAGGTCTGTGAAGCTCATCATGGATCGAACCATATCCAATAGAGTCCGATTTCTCCGTTCTAAAACTCCCGTTGAGTTGAGGTGTTCCTGGTGGAGTCCATTGAGAGACTATGCCATTTTTCTTTAGATAGTCTAGGAATTCTCGGCTAAGGTATTCACCTCCTCGATCTGATCGAAGAACCTTAATGGGTTTTTCTGTTTGTTTTTCTACTTCATGTCTGAATTCTTTGAACTTTTCAAAAGCTTCAGACTTGTGTCTCATAAGATACACATACCCATACCTAGACAGATCATCGGTAAAGGTAATGAAGTAGATAAAATTGCCTCTAGCCGGCACATCAAATGGGCCGCACACATCTGTATGTACTAGGGCAAGGAGATCTGTGGCCCTCTCCCCATGTCCAACAAAAGGAAGTTTGGTCATTTTGCCTTGAAGACAGGATTCGCAAGTTGGATATGACTCGGAAGTCAATGGACTCAATAGCCCATTTTTCTCCAATTTGTTGATCCTATCTTCTGCTATATGACCTAATCTCAAGTGCCATAGATATCTATCGTTTGGACTATCCCTAGGTCGTTTGGCATTCACGTTTTGCTCGAATAATGAGCATACCTCCAGAAGGACCTTCCTTCTTGTTCTTCAGGGTGGCCAGGTAAGTAGGGCAGTTCCGCTTCCAATGGCCGTCGCTGTTGCAATGGAAACACTTTCCTTTGCCATCGGCTTTCTTCTTCGGCTCTGCCTTCTTCTTCTTTGATCCTTCCACCTTCTGCTTTTTCACAGACTTCTTTTTCTTTCCATAAGACTTTCTTTTGGAAGAAGTCCATTCCATAGCAAGAACTGAGCCTTTAGAACCTTTCATAGAAAGCTCAGCGGTAACCAGCATATTCATTAATTCGGCCAAGGAATTTTGAAGTTTATGCATGTGGTAATTCATGATGAATTGCCCATATGCATCAGTCAAGGATTGCAGAATAATATCGTTCTGCAGGTCCAAGTCTAACTTCACACCGAGCTTCTCAAGCTCTTCCATGTCCTTGATCATTGTCAGACAGTGATCTTGGACTGACTGCCCATCACGCATCTTAGCCTTAAAAAGTCATTTCGTGACTTGATATTTGGCTGCGCGACTCTGTTCACCAAACATCTCCTGCAGGTGAGCCAACATTTGGCGAGCAGTCCCGATATCTTCATGTTGGCGCTGGAGCTCATCAGACATCGAGCCCAACATGTAATATCTGGCCTTATTATCTTCGTCTATCCATTTTTCCAGAGACGCTCTCTGTTCAATGGATGGACGGGCTGGTAAGGTGGGAGGGTCCTGGTCCAATACATGGGTTAACTTCTCGGAACCCAAAACTATTTTGTAGTTCCTGAGCCAATCTTTATAATTGGGTCCAGTCAGTCTATGTGTGTCCAGGATACGTGCCAATGGGTTGGACGCAGACATTTTTCCTATAGAGAGTCAAAGATTCTAGTTAGATACTGTAATTATGACTTGACCAATTTATTTAGAGATTTTATTTTTAAATAAATTAGCTTCCCACTATTTTCTCGGATCCCTACACTCCCTCTGTAGAGATGCGAAAAATCTCCATGATTAATGATTTCTAGTGGGTGGTGCGGTCTCACCAACTGACTCATCACCTCACCTAACAGTTATTGGTGATGGGTTAGCCAATGAGTGAACAACTCTTGTTCAATGATTCTCTAATCATGGTGCACCCAAACTTGGTCTCTAATTCATGAATCTCACCATCGTATCCGGAATATTGATCCACTCCTTAGTTAAGTCAGACCCACCATTTGCATAGACTGGGTTCCTAATTGAGTCTCTCACCGTATCCAAATATTGAGCCCAACTCATCCTCCAGCCCATAGCATCCAATGCCTAATAGACATGGTTGCATCTTCTCCGGTGCAACTGAGCCACTGTATCCAGCCGAGAACAATCAACCCCGGGAAGGGCCCGCACATCTACAATGGTGGAAGACCTCAGACTTAATCTTTTCTTAGGGAGAATTGATTCAGGTCTCATTAAACTAGACTTGTCATAGTCATAACAATTATGACTAACCTAGTGGCATGGGTTAGCTCGGATTATTGACCACCTCAGATCAGAACTGTGTCAACAGATATGGCCAGGTAAGTGAGACCGGTGGAAGGAATATGCCATTAACTCGTACAAGAATGCATTCAGGTCGAGTAGCTTCCAATTAAAAATCCAGTCGGTCGTATGTGCCAAACTTACCTTAGACACCAAATTGTTGAGCCAGAACCAATTGGGTTAGCCTACAATCCAGACTCTAACCTCTGAGCCTAATTAGGTCTTGCTTGATCGTGACTCGATCTTGACCCAGACTTAATCCTATTAGGCTGGTCAATTTAAGCATTGTTGATCCCATCTAACCAACTCTTGATTCGGTTTGATCAACCGCTTAGACCTAATTGAGCTACCCAAGCCCGAACCCAGTATTATGAATATGTCTTAGATCTGAAAATTCTCAATTTTAGACCTAATTAATATTCCATAATCTTAATTTTTAATTAAGTAGGGTTCATAAACAAAATATGCACAATAAATCCTAGGGTTTCAGGATCTAGGGTTTTGCAGAAAGTAAGTTTTGGGTTTCTGATTAAGGACGAACGCGCAGCACCCCTACACATCATAAGAACACCCCATCGAATGGGAAGGAGAGGGCCTTTAAATCCTTCTTCATTCTTATGATCCGGACGGCCAAGAGGAACGCCTTAATCAGGAACATGCAATACTACAAAATAGTTTTAGATCTATATCATATATCTCATATACAAATTAGATCTAATCATGGCATATTTTGCATACATCTCATGTATCGAATCATGCATATTTTTAGATCTAAATTATCTCATAATAATCTAAAAAATTAGATTTAAATTGATCTAATCAAAATAAATTCTAATCTAGACAATTATGTAGAACTATTCTACAACTAGTCTAGACATGCATCAATCATATCTCATATGATATTTAAAATTAAATAATTTTTATTTGCTATTTTTTAGATATTATTATAACCATTATAATATCAAAAAATAGTAAATAAATAGATCTAAAATATGATTTAATCAGATTAAATCAAAAACATGCAAGACTATTCTATAGAACTATTCTATTTTAGAACTAGTCATGCATATTTTCTAATCTTAGATCCAAATCATTTAATTTTAATTTTTTCTGAATTTCAGATCTGATCACATCTCATGTGACATCTAAAATTACTTATTTTTTAATTAAAATAAATTTAAAATTAGATCTAAATACTTTTAGAACCTTGGCTCTGATACCAGTTGAAGGAAAAATCCTGATTTTTCGGATCCAGGTTCGTTCAGATCTGATCAGATCAAGAGATATATTTCAAAAATTTTTCTCTTTGATCTAATCAGATCTTGAGATATTTTAGATCTAATTCTTATTATTTTAATAAATAAAATAAAATAAGGATAAATTAAATCAAATTTAATTTACCTTGATTTGGGTAATCCTATTACCCATTGATGATCCTGTTTGCAGCGGAAGGTTCTGGATCTAGCCACGCAAGCGCCTGGCCTCTACCAGTATCCACTCAGGCTGGATCGAAGATTCTCTTCTTCTCTATCACATCTCCAAAAATTAGATCTGGATCTGATCTGGAGGATCTTCAAAACTCCTTTTGAAGATCAGCAGTCGTCCTTTGCAGCAGTGCAGCCTTCTTGCTTTTGACTCGCCTTTCTTTGATCTGGATCGCACCAACCAACGTCCAAAACTCCTTTTAGACATGGAGAGCAAGGGGAGAAGGTGGTTTTGCATGGAGGAAGAGGAGAGAGATAGCCATGGGGCATGGGGAATTGTGATTCAATCATCTCTAATCACAATCTGAGTTGGGCACAGAGTCTTATTTATAGACTGACTGTGATCCAACTTCTCTTCTTCCCAACCAATCACAACCCTTTGTGAAATCAGATCTAAATCTGATTGGTGGAAATAGAGTCCCCTGGATTCCTCCTTAGAGGGCGCCTAAGATCAGTCAAAGTTGGTTCTTAGAAGAACTCTAATTGGAATCCAAAAAGGAGATGGAGTCCTTGTCCAACAAGGACTCCTAGGCGCCTCCAACTTGGGCACACGCCTAGGGTGGCGTGCGCCCTCCTCCTTGCCAGGTTCTGGCAGGGGGACAGGCCCCCACCAGCTCTCCAATAGGTGCATGACATGTGGTCAAAAGTCAAAGTGTCAATGGTCAACGTTTGACCAGTCAAAGGTAGACTTTTGACCAAAGTCAAAGAACAAGAAATGGCAGGTGACCAAAAATGGCAGGTAATGTCTTACAAAATAAGACAACCTTTTCTGACTTGGACAACCTCCAGTCAGACCATATGAAGGCCTCTGATTGAGCACAAACTCCTTTGGCTCAGACAGGACAACTTATTTATGATAGTAAAAGAAGAACGTTAGGTTCAATCGAGTGCTAGCACGATTTCTTTGAACCTAATTGAATCTCATTCAGATCAATTGAACTAGATCAGTTCAATTGATGATCACCAGATTCAAACCCTTATTTGTTTGACCCAGTTAGGTTCAGTTCTGTATGGTAATGGGATATGTCATGATCTCTATCATCGACATCATCGAAACTCCTTTCGATGGATCAGAACTCTTCTGATTCGAACAGCTAGAATGATCGATCATCTAAATCATTCTAATTGCTCCCAAAATCCACCAGTGACACCTAGCAGTATATGGTGGCAACCCATCAGAGCTGAATGCGAACCTCTTGGTGCAGCTACCTGTGTGATTAAGTTCTTCTATCTTGAGCCCCGATCAGATTAGGGTTAAGGTGAACTCGTCAAACCCTAGTTTCTGTCATATGATGTAATCATTCGATTCGAGTCCAATGTGAAAATCTAAATAGAAACTCTTTCTATTATTTCACTCTGCCATGGCCATGGACTTCTGGACTTGATTCTCATGATCATCATAGGGCTACTCCTCTACCACCGAGGTAGATAGATTCCATCTTGATGTCATCCAGTTCCTACAATGAACATGTCATAGCCAACATACACCTCAGGGTTCCATATGGCTAGGAGATCGAGTAATGGTGTAGTCAAACTATAACACCCTCAAGGTGAACTGCCGATGCACCTCAGGTCAAAGAACCAGACACACTACTGCAGCATCGAGTCAGTCATTGACGAGAAGGTAGACTCCCTAATGACTACTCGAGGTGGTCACGCTCAGTGCCCTCATTCTCTAACGAGTACCTGTACTCTCGCTCCGGTGTCTCCACACCGTAGACTCAAGACTCATCTACTAAAGAGAAGCGATTGTACACCAACCTTCCGGATCAATCACCATCCTCGTGATGATCCTATGGTCGGGAGCATTTTATGAGTTAACAATGATTATTCATGTCTTAAATTTTCAACTCTTGAAAATATGAATTATCATTACCATTAACTCAAAGGATGTATCACAGACACTAAATACACATATGTGATAGAAAATAACCCATTTTATTCATTATAGTCAAAATTATAATTTTGCCCCTAGAAGTGTATTACAAGTGTCAGCCAATTCTGGCTTCTAGGGCACATATATCTAACAGCTCCATGCTTCCGTCATTCAGGGCGATGGTTATAAGATCTTCCATGGGCTCGCCCCACTCCTTAATAAGATCATCGTGGACATCCAGCCCATCAATTGGGCAGGAAGCAGGATGGCTTCCATTTTGTAAGGTGATGGAGTAGTAGTGCCTGGCCAAAGCTTGATCTTCACTGATCTCTCCTATTCCACTATCTATTGGAAACTTTATTTTCAAGTAGTAGGTTGATACCATGGCCTGAAGTGCATTCAGACCAAGTCGACCAAGAATGGCGTTGTAGGTAGATGGGGCCTTTACTACCAAAAAGTCGATCTATGCCTTGGCCTGTTTTGGATATTGTCCTGCAGCCATAGATAGCATTATTATTCCTTCAACTGGCACAGCATCGCTAGTGAAGCCTACCAGTGGAGAGTTCATAGGTCCCAGGTGGTTATTGGATAGAAACATTTTAGAGAAAGCATCATAAAATAAAATATCGACGAAGCTTTCATTATCTACCAGAATGCGACGTATATCATAGTCAACAATATTTAAAGAGATTACAACCGCATTGTTATGCAAAAATTGGACCCCTTGGGCATCCTCATTGGTGAAAGTGATGGGCTCCTCAGTCCTCCATCTCTTCGTGGGTTCCGTCGATCCGCTAGCCTCCCCTCACCAAAGTTCTCCAAAGATGGTGTTGATGATGCCAAGTGGAGGTCGATCTCTTTGTTGCTCCTCCCTTCTTGGTGGCTCTGGTTGTGGCAACATTCTTGACCGATCTTCGCTTACCTTTGATCGACATCTCAAAAATTAAGCCAGCCAACCCTGCCTGATGAGCTTCTCGATCTCATCTTGGAGCTGAATGCATTCTTTCGTATTGTGACCATGATCATGATAGTAGAGATAGTACTTATTCAGATTGCGCTTACCTGGATGAGTATGCATTCTCTTTGGCCTTCGCAACTGCTCCCTAATTTCCATCAGCACCTGAGTTTTTGGAGCATTGAGGAAGCATAGTTGTGAAACCTTCTAAGGGGGGAGCCCTATCGTGTCCTTCTATCTAGGCTTCTTTGTCTTCGATCTTGAAGAGGAGTTTGAACTCACTTGTGCTCGGAGGGAGTTCTGGAGCATGATCGAGCTTCACTCAATTTTTCTTCAGCTGCGGGCATACTTAATGTACCTGCTCACCGCTCTCCAACAGCTTCACTATCCTTAGCCTTGAAGGCCTCTTCTACTCGGGCATAACCTTTAGCCCAAGCCAGTAGATCAGCAAAATTCTTGGGATACTTCTTCTCCAAGGAGAATAGCAAATCATTCTTCTGAAGGCCGTCCTTCAGTGCAGCCATTGCATTAGATTAGTCCAAGTTTCGAACCTCCAGTACAACAGCATTGAAATGGGTGACATAGGCTCGAATGGATTTCCCCTACTTCTGCTTGGTGTTGATGAGAGAGTTTAAGCCTCATCGAGAAGGTCGGCTACTGATGAAATAAACCATAAACTGATGGCTTATTTGATCGAAGAAAAAGATAGTCCCATCTTAGTCTGGCACACCGTGGAACAGCGTCATGATCTGAAAGGCCTTCAAGTGGTCAACTGGATCAGTAGTCCCATTGTAGCTCTTGAACTAGGAGAGCTTGAAATTCGGTGGGATCAGTTCTTGCATGATTTGATGAGAAAAAGGAGGGTCGGTCTAGATATCATTATCATGAGAGGAGGGACCATGGTGGAGTTGAAAGGAAAATCCTGATTTCCTGGATCAGGATCGTTCAGATCTGATCGAATCAAGAGATATATTTCAAAAAAAAAAAAATTTGATCTAAATCAGATCTAAGATGTTTCAGATTTGATTCTTATTATTCTAATAATAAAAATAAAATTTAGATAAATTAAATCAAATTTAATTTACCTTGATGTAGGGTAATCCTATTACCCGTTTGATGATTCTATAAGCAGTGGAAGGTTCTGGATCTAGCCACGCAAGTGTCTGACCTCTACTGGTATCCACTCAGACTAGATCTAGAGATCCTCTTCTTCTCTATCACATCTCCAAAAGTTAGATCTGAATCTAATTTAGAGGATCTTCAAAATAGCTTTCAAAGATTAGCAGTTGTCCTTTGCAGCAGCGCAGCCTTCTAGCTTTCTATCGCCTAGATTGCACCAACTGAGATCCCAAACTTCTTTGGGCATGGAGAGGAGAGGGAGAAGATGAACTTGGCATGGAGGAGGAAGAGAGAGACAGCCTTGGGGCATTGTGAATTGCATTGCTTTTTGAGTTGGGCGTAGGGTCATATTTATAGACTATGCGTGATCCAACTGAAGGGAAATCCTGATTTTTCGATCCAGGTTCGTTCAAATTTGATCAGATCAAGAGATATATTTCAAAAATTTTTTTCTTGATTCTAATCAGATCTTGATATATTTCAGATCTAATTCTTATTATTTTAATAAAATAAAATTAAAAGATAAATTAAATCAAATTTAATTTACCTGATCTGGGTAATCCTATTACCCTGTTGATGATCCTGTTTGCAGCGGAAGGTTCTGGATCTTAGCCACGCAAGCGCCTGGCCTCTACCGGTATCCACTTAGGTTGGATCTGGAGATCCTCTTCTTCTCTATCACACCTCCAAAAATTAGATCTGAATCTGATCTGGAGGATCTTCAAAACTCTTTTGAAGATGAGCAGTCGTCCTTTGCAGCAGCGCAGCCTTCTTTTTTTGATCGCCTTTCTTTGATCTGAATCGCACCAACCAAGGTCCAAAACTCCTTTTGGACGTGGAGAGCAAGGGGAGAAGAGACTATGGCATGGAGAAGGAGGGGAGAGGCAGTCTTGGGGCGTGGAGAAACTATGATCTCATCATATATCTGTATCTCATACAATCTGAGTTGGATACAGGGTCTTATTTATAGACTAGCTGTGATCCAACTCCTCTTCTTCCCAACCAATCACAACCCTTTGTGAAATCAGATCTAAATCTGATTGGTGGGAATAGAGTCCCCTGGATTCCTCCTTAGAGGGCACCTAAGACCAGTCAAAGTTGGTTCTTAGAAGAACTCTAATTGGAATCCAAAAAGGAGATGGAGTCCTTGTCCAACAAGGACTCCTAGGCGCCTCCAACTTGGGCACACGCCTAGGGTGGCGTGCGCCCTTCTCCTTGCCAGGTTCTGGCAGGGGGACAGGCCCCCACCAGCTCTCCAATAGGTGCATGACATGTGGTCAAAAGTCAAAGTGTCAATGGTCAACGTTTGACCAGTCAAAGGTAGACTTTTGACCAAAGTCAAAGAACAAGAAATGGCAGGTGACCAAAAATGGCAGGTAATGTCTTACAAAATAAGACAACCTTTTCTGACTTGGACAACCTCCAGTCAGACCATATGAAGGCCTCTGATTGAGCACAAACTCCTTTGGCTCAGATCAGGACAACTTATTTATGATAGCAAAAGAAGAACGTTAGGTTCAATCGAGTGCTAGCACGATTTCCTTGAACCTAATTGAATCTCATTCAGATCAATTGAACTAGATCAGTTCAATTGATGATCACCAGATTCAAACCCTTGTTTGTGTGACCCAGTTAGGTTCAGTTCTGTATGGTAATGGGATATGTCATGATCTCTATCATCGACATCATCGAAACTCCTTTCGATGGATCAGAACTCTTCTGATTCGAACAGCTAGAATGATCGATCATCTAAATCATTCTAATTGCTCCCAAAATCCACCAGTGACACCTAGCAGTATATGGTGGCAACCCATCAGAGCTGAATGCGAACCTCTTGGTGCAGCTACCTGTGTGATTAAGTTCTTCTATCTTGAGCCCCGATCAGATTAGGGTTAAGGTGAACTCGTCAAACCCTAGTCTCTGTCATATGATGTAATCATTCGATTCAAGTCCAATGTGAAAATCTAAATAGAAACTCTTTCTATTATTTCACTCTGCCATGGCCATGGGCTTCTGGACTTGATTCTCATGATCATCATAGGGCTGCTCCTCTACCACCGAGGTAGATAGATTCCATCTTGATGCAATCCAGTTCCTACAATGAACATGCTATAGCCAACATACACCTCAGGGTTCCATATGGCTAGGAGACCGAGTAATGGTGTAGTCAAACTATAACACCCTCAAGGTGAACTGCCGATGCATCTCAGGTCAAAGAACCAGACACACTACTGCAGCATCGAGTCAGTCATTGACGAGAAGGTAGACTCCCTAATGACTACTCGAGGTGGTCACGCTCAGTGCCCTCGTTCTCTAACGAGTACCTGTACTCTCGCTCCGGTGTCTCCACACCGTAGACTCAAGACTCATCTACTAAAGAGAAGCGATTGTACACCAACCTTCCGGATCAATCACCATCCTCGTGATGATCCTATGGTCGGGAGCATTTTATGAGTTAATAATGATTATTCATGTCTTAAATTTTCAACTCTTGAAAATATGAATTATCATTACCATTAACTCAAAGGATGTATCACAGACACTAAATACACATATGTGATAGAAAATAACCCATTTTATTGATTATAGTCAAAATTATAATTTTGCCCCTAGAAGTGTATTACAAGTGTCAGCCAATTCTGGCTTCTAGGGCACATATATCTAACAATCTCCCACTTGTCCTAAAGCCAATTGGCTACAAGTCCAAGTCCCATCTTCTCAAGGTGGGCTTCGATCTTCTGCTGGCCCAACGGCTTTGTAAGTGGGTCTGCCACATTATCTGTGGAGTTGACTCTCTTGACCTCGACGTAACCCTTCTCGAGGTAATCGCGGATGAGGTGGTATCGCCGCTCAATATGCTTGGATTTCTGGTGAGACCTCGGCTCCTTAGCAAGGGCTATGGCGCCATTGTTGTCGCAGTATAGAGGAATGGCATCTGATGGCATTACTCCGATTTCTGCAGCAAACTTCTTGTACCAGAATGCTTCCTTCGCAGCCTCTGATGCAGCGATATATTCTGCTTCCATGGTGGAATCTGCTATCACCGTTTGCTTGGAACTCTTCCAGCTGACAGCACCACCATTGCACACAAACAGACTCCCAGATGTCGACTTTCGATCATCTATATCGGACATGAAATCCGAGTCTGTGTATCCCTGGACTTGGAGTTCTCCATTACCAAAGACCAACATCATATCCTTAGTTCTTCTCAAGTACTTAAGGATACATTTCACAGAAGTCCAGTGTTCTTCACCTGGATTTGACTGATATCTGCTTGTGACACTCACAGCATGGGCTATATCAGGTCGTGTACATAGCATGGCATACATGAGGCTCCCTATTGCAGAAGCATAAGGGATCTTGCTCATGCGTTCTATTTCCTCAGGTGTGCTAGGGCACATCTTCTTGGAAAGATGAATACCATGTCTGAAGGGTATTAATCCCCTCTTAGAGTTTTCCATACTAAACCTCTTTAGTACTTTCTCTATGTACATCTTCTGTGAAAGTCCTAGCATCCTATTCGGTCTATCCCTATAGACCTTAATTCCTAGAATAAAGGATGCTTCACCTAGGTCTTTCATGGAGAATTCCTTGGACAACCATATTTTGACTGATTGTCAACATGGGAATATCATTCCCAATAAGGAGGATGTCATCCACGTACAATACGAGGAAGACAACAGCGCTCCCACTGACCTTTTTGAAAACACATGGTTCCTCTTCATTTTTGATGAAACCAAACTTTTTGATCACATCATTGAAATGAGTGTTCCAGCTCCGAGATGCTTGCTTAAGTCCATATATGGACCTTTGCAGCTTGCAAACCTTGTGATCAGTATCACTGGATGTGAAACCTAGCGGCTGTTCCATATAGATATCTTCCTCAAGATATCCATTTAAGAATGCCGTTTTCACGTCCATTTGCCATATTTCATAATCGAAATAGGCTGCAACGGCAAGCAATGT
Source organism: Cocos nucifera (assembly GCA_006176705.1). NCBI lineage: Eukaryota > Viridiplantae > Streptophyta > Magnoliopsida > Arecales > Arecaceae > Cocos > Cocos nucifera. The sequence goes on along the minus strand of QRFJ01001953.1, from coordinate 115,547 downwards.
GCGGATGGATTTTAGCATAGCCACTGGGGAAAAGGTATCCTGATAGTCAATGCCTTCGCGTTGACTATAACCTTTTGCCACTAGTCTAGCCTTGAATGTCTCCACATTCCCATCTGCACCAATCTTTCTCTTGAAGATCCATTTACACCCAATAGGTACTATACCTTCTGGTGGATCTACCAAGGTCCAGACTTGGTTTGAGTGCATCGAGTCAATTTCTGACTGCATTGCCTCTAGCCATTTCTCGGAGTCGATATCTGATATCGCCTCGTTGTAGGTTTTGGGATCATCACCATGAGCACCATTACCTACGAGGAACATTTTCCTCTACTTCCTCTGAAATAATACCTAAGTATCTTTCAGGGGGATGGAAAACTCTTTCCGATCTACGAGGTGGAGGAGGTAGTGTTCTTATTGGCTCAACCTGATTTGGTTCCAATTGGTCCTTAGCTCGTTGTACTTGTGAGACTTTCTCATCAAGCTTAATCTGCTTTCCAATGCCGCTATCTTGAATAAACTATTTTTCAAGAAAGATGGCATGTCGACTCACAATCACATTGTGGTCTTCTGGAATGTAGAAATAGTATCCTAATGACTCTTTAGGATATCCTATGAATCGAGCTCTGAAAGGACCTAAACTCTAACTTGTCCGCTTGTTGTCTTTTGACATGAGCCGGACAACCCCAAATTCTGAGATGACTCAGACTTGGTTTCTTACCGTGCCATATCTCATACGGTGTGGTAGGAACGGTTTTAGAGGGAACCCTATTCAGTAGATAAATTGAAGTTAACAATGAGTGTCCCCAAAGAAAATCAGGAAGGTCTGTGAAGCTCATCATGGATCGAACCATATCCAATAGAGTCCGATTTCTCCATTCTGAAACCCCGTTGAGTTGAGGTGTTCCTGGTGGAGTCCATTGAGAGACTATGCCATTTTCCTTGAGATAGTCTAGGAATTCCCGGCTAAGGTATTCACCTCCTCGATCTGATCGAAGAACCTTAATGGGTTTTTCAGTTTGTTTTTCTACTTCATGTCTGAATTCTTTGAACTTTTCAAAAGCTTCAGACTTGTGTCTCATAAGATACACATACCCATACCTAGACAGATCATCGGTAAAGGTAATGAAGTAGACAAAATTGCCTCTAGCCGGCACATCAAATGGGCCGCACACATCAGTATGTACTAGGGCAAGGAGATCTGTGGCCCTCTCCCCATGTCCAACAAAAGGGAGTTTAGTCATTTTGCCTTGAAGACAAGATTCACAAGTTGGATATGACTCGAAAGTCAATGGACTCAATAGCCCATTTTTCTCCAATTTGTTGATCCTATCTTCTGCTATATGACCTAATCTCAGGTGCCATAGATATCTATCGTTTGGACTATCCCTAGGTCGTTTGGCATTCACGTTTTGCTCGATAGTTAGAACAGGTACATCAATATGTAGCTGATAAAGACCATTAATAAGGAAACCATTTGCAATTTTATTTCTTTCATAAAGAATGTTACAATGGTCCTTAAAGAAGGTAATCACATAGCCTTCTTGTGCTAAGCATGAAACAGAAATCAAATTCCTGCTAGCTGCAGGCACATAATAACAGTCTTTCAAAACTAAGTCTAAACCAGATGGTAATCGAAGAGGGTATGTTCCCACGGCTACTGCAGCAACTCTTGCTCCATTACCGATGCGTAGGATCATGTCTCCATCCCTCAGCCTCCTGCTATCCTCAAGACCCTGCATGGAAGTGCACAGATGAGCACTAGAACCAGAGTCAAGCACCCAACTGGATGCAGAAGAAACCGTAAGGTTAGACTCAATAACGAGCATACCTCCAGAAGGACCTTCCTTCTTGTTCTTCAGGGTGGCCAGGTAAGTAGGGCAGTTCCGCTTCCAATGGCCGTCGCTGTTGCAATGGAAACACTTTCCTTTGACATCGGCCTTTTTCTTCGGCTCTGCCTTCTTCTTCTTTGATCCTTCCACCTTTTGCTTTTTCACAGACTTCTTTTTCTTTCCATAAGACTTTCTTTTGGAAGAAGTCCATTCCATAGCAAGAACTGAGCCTTTAGAACCTTTCATAGAAAGCTCAGCGGTGAACCAGCATATTCATTAATTCGGCCAAGGAATTTTGAAGTTTATGCATGTGGTAATTCATGATGAATTGCCCATATGCATCAGTCAAGGATTGCAGAATAATATCGTTCTGCAGATCCAAGTCTAACTTCACACCGAGCTTCTCAAGCTCTTCCATGTCCTTGATCATCATGTCAGACAGTGATCTTGGACTGACTGCCCATCACGCATCTTAGCCTTAAAAAGTCATTTCGTGACTTGATATTTGGCTGCGCGACTCTGTTCACCAAACATCTCCTGCAGGTGAGCCAACATTTGGCGAGCAGTCCCGATATCTTCATGTTGGCGCTGGAGCTCATCAGACATCGAGCCCAACATGTAATATCTGGCCTTATTATCTTCGTCTATCCATTTTTCCAGAGACGCTCTCTGTTCAATGGATGGACGGGCTGGTAAGGTGGGAGGGTCCTGGTCCAAAACATGGGTTAACTTCTCGAACCCAAAACAATTTTGTAGTTCCTGAGCCAATCTTTATAATTGGGTCCAGTCAGTCTATGTGTGTCCAGGATACGTGCCAATGGGTTGGACGCAGACATTTTTCCTGTAGAGAGTCAAAGATTCTAGTTAGATACTGTAATTTTGACTTGACCAATTTGTTTAGGGAATTTTATTTTTAAACAAATTAGCTCCCACTATTTTCTCGGATCCCTACACTCCCTCTGTAGAGATGCGAAAATCTCCATGATTAATGATTTCTAGTGGGTGGTGCGGTCTCACCAACTGACTCATCACCTCACCTAACAGTTATTGGTGATGGGTTAGCCAATGAGTGAACAACTCTTGTTCAATGATTCTCTAATCATGGTGCACCCAAACTTGGTCTCTAATTCATGAATCTCACCGTATCCGGAAATATTGATCCACTCCTTAGTTAAGTCAGACCCACCATTTGCATAGACTGGGTTCCTAATTGAGTCTCTCACCGTATCCAAAATATTGAGCCCAACTCATCCTCCAGCCCATAGCATCCAATGCCTAATAGACATGGTTGCATCTTCCCGGTGCAACTGAGCCACTGTATCCAGTCCGAGAACAATCAACCCCGGGAAGGGCCCGCACATCTACAATGGTGGAAGACCTCAGACTTAATCTTTTCTTAGGGAGAATTGATTCAGGTCTCATTAAACTAGACTTGTCATAGTCATAACAATTATGACTAACCTAGTGGCATGGGTTAGCTCGGATTATTGACCACCTCAGATCAGAACTGTGTCAACAGATATGGCCAGGTAAGTGAGACCGGTGGAAGGAATATGCCATTAACTCGTACAAGAATGCATTCAGGTCGAGTAGCTTCCAATTAAAAATCCAGTCGGTCGTATGTGCCAAACTTACCTTAGACACCAAATTGTTGAGTCCAGAACCAATTGGGTTAGCCTACAATCCAGACTCTAACCTCTGAGCCTAATTAGGTCTTGCTTGATCGTGACTCGATCTTGACCCAGACTTAATCCTATTAGGCTGGTCAATTTAAGCATTGTTGATCCCATCTAACCAACTCTTGATTCGGTTTGATCAACCGCTTAGACCTAATTGAGCTACCCAAGCCCGAACCCAGTATTATGAATATGTCTTAGATCTGAAATTCTCAATTTTAGACCTAATTAATATTCCATAATCTTAATTCTTAATTAAGTAGGGTTCATAAACAAAATATGCACAATAAATCCTAGGGTTTCAGGATCTAGGGTTTTGCAGAAAGTAAGTTTTGGGTTTTTGATTAAGGACGAACACGCAGCACCCCTACACATCATAAGAACACCCCATCGGATGGAAGGAGAGGGCCTTTAAACCCTTCTTCGTTCTTATGACCGATCGACGGCCAAGAGGAACGCCTTAATCAGGAACATGCAATACTACAAAACAGTTTTAGATCTATATCATATATCTCATATACAAATTAGATCTAATCATGGCATATTTTGCATACATCTCATGTATCAAATCATGCATATTTTCAGATCTAAATTATCTCATAATAATCTAAAAAATTAGATTTAAATTGATCTAATCAAAATAAATTCTAATCTAGACAATTATGTAGAACTATTCTACAACTAGTCTAGACATGCATCAATCATATCTCATATGATATTTAAAAATTAAATAATTTTTATTTTCTATTTTTTAGATGTTATTATAACACTTATAATATCAAAAAATAGTAAATAAATAGATCTAAAATATGATTTAATCAGATTAAATCAAAAACATGCAAGACTATTCTATAGAACTATTCTATTTTAGAACTAGTCATGCATATTTTCTAATCTTAGATCCAAATTATTTAATTTTAATTTTTTCTAATTTCAGATCTGATCATATCTCATGTGACATCTGAAATTAATTATTTTCTAATTAAAATAAATTTAAAATTAGAACTAAATAATTTAGAACCATGGCTCTGATATATGTGCCCTAGAAGCCAGAATTGGCTGACACTTGTAATACACTTCTAGGGGCAAAATTATAATTTTGACTATAATCAATAAAAAGGATTATTTTCTATCACATATGTTTATTTAGTGTCTGTGATACATCCTTTGAGTTAATGGTAATGATAATTCATATTTTCAAGAGTTGAAAATTTAAGACATGAATAATCATTATTAACTCATAAAATGCTCCCGACCATAGGATCATCATGAGAATGGTGATTGATCCAAAAGGTAGGTATACAATCGCTTCTCTTTAGTAGATGAGTCTTGAGTCTATGGTGTGGAGACATCGGAGCGAGAGTATAGGTACTTGTTAGAGAATGAGGGCACTAAGCGTGACCACCTCGAGTAGTCATTAGGAAGTCTACCTTCTCGTCAATGACTGACTCGATGCTGTAGTAGTGTGTCTGATTCTTTGACCTGAGGTGCATCAGCAGTTCACCTTGAAGGGTGTTATAGTTTGACTACACCATAACTCAGTCTCCTAGACATACGAAATCCTAAGGTGTATGTTGACTATAGCATGTTCATTGTAGGAACTGGATTACATCAAGATGGAATCTATCTACCTCAGTGGTAGAGGAGCAGCCCTATGATGATCATGAGAATCAAGTCCAGAAGCCCATGGCCATGGTAGAGTGAAATAATAGAAAGAGTTTCTATTTAGATTTTCACATCGGACTTGAATCGAATGATTACATCATATGACAGAGACTAGGGTTTGACGAGTTCACCTTAACCCTAATCTGATCGAGGCTCAAGATAGAAGAACTTAATCACATAGGTAGCTGCACCAAGAGGTTCACATTCAGCTCTGATGGGTTGCCACCATATACTACTAGGTGTCACTGGTGGATTTTGGGAGCAATTAGAATGATTTAGATGATCGATCATTCTAGCTGTTCGAATCAGAAGAGTTCTGATCCATCGAAAGAAGTTTCGATGATGTCGATGATAGAAGATCATGACATATCCCATTACCATACAGAACTGAACCTAACTTGGTCACACAAATAAGAGTTTGAATCTGGTGATCATCAATTGAACTAATCCAGTTCAATTGATCTGAATGAGATTCAATTAGGTTCAAAAAAATCATGCTAGCACTCGATTGAACCTAACGTTCTTCTTTTACTATCATAAATAGTTATCCTGACTGAGCCAAAGGAGTTTGTGCTCATTCAGAGGCCTTCACCTAGTCTAATTGGAGCCTGTCTAGGTCAAAAAAAGGATTGTCTTATTTTGTAAGATAATACCTGCCATTTTTGGTCACCTGCCATTTCTCATCCTTTGACTTTGGTCAAAAGTTGACCTTTGACTGGACAAACGTTGACAATTGATACTTTGACTTCTATCCACATGTCATGCACCTATTGGAGAGCTGGTGGGGGCTTGTCCCCCTACCAGAACCTACCAAGGAGGAGGGCACACGCCACCCTTGGCGTGTGCCCAAGCAGGAGGCGCCCAGGAGTCCCTGTTAGATAGGGACTCCATCTTCCTTTTGGATTTCGATTAGACTTCTCCTAAGAATCAAGTTTGACTGATCTTAGGTGCCATCTAAGGAGGAATCCAAGGAACTCTATTCTCACCAATCAGATTTAGATCTGATTTCACAAAGGGTTTTGATAGGTTGGGAAGAAGAGGAGTTGGATCACGCATAGTCTATAAATAAGATCCTGCGCCCAACTCAAGGAATATCTGAAATTGAATTGAAAATTCTCCATGCCCCAAGGCTGTCTCCCTCCTCCTCCTCCATGCCAAGTCTATCTTCTCCCTCTCCTCTCCATGCCCAAAGGTGTTTGGGATCCAAGTTGGTGCAATCCAGATGAGAGAAAGGCGACAAAAAGCTAGAAGGCTGCGCTGCTGCAAAGGACAACTGCTGATCTTCGAAAGGTATTTTGAAGATCCTCTAGATTAGATCCAAATTTAATTTTTGGAGATGTGATAGAGAAGAAGAGGATCTCTAGATCCAGCCTGAGTAGATACCGATAGAGGCCAGGCACTTGCATGGCTAGATCCAGAACCTTCCGCTGCTTACAGGATCATCAACGGGTAATAGGATTACCCTACATCAAGATAAATTAAATTTGATTTAATTTATTTAGATTTTTTTATTATTAGAATAATAAAAATTAGATCTAAAATATTCCAGATCTAATTAGGATCAAAGAAAAAAAATTTTAAAATATATCTCTTGATCCGATCAGATCTGAACGAACCTGATCTGAGAAATCAGGATTTTTCTTCAACTGGTATCAGAGCCAAGGTTCTAAAAGTATTTAGATCTAATTTTAAATTTATTTTAATTAAAAAATAAGTGAATTTTAGATGTCACATGAGATGTGATCAGATCTAAAATCAAAAAAAAATTAAAATTAAATGATTTGGATCTAAGATTAGAAAATATGCATGACTAGTTCTAAAATAGAATAGTTCTATAGAATAGTCTTGCATGTTTTTAATTTAATTTGATTAAATCATATTTTAGATCTATTTATTTACTATTTTTTGATATTATAATTATTATAATAACATCTAAAAAATAGTAAATAAAAATTATTTAATTTTAAACATCATATGAGATATGATTGATGCATGTCTAGACTAGTTGTAGAATAGTTCTACATAGTTGTCTAGATTAGAGTTTATTTTGATAAGATCAATTTAAATCTAATTTTTTAGATTATTATGAGATAATTTAGATCTAAAAATATGCATGATTCGATACATGAGATGTATGCAAAATATGCCATGATTAGATCTAATTTGTATATGAGATATATGATATAGATCTAAAACTATTTTGTAGTATTACATGTTCCTGATTAAGGCGTTCCTCTTGGCCGTCCGGTCATAAGAATGAAGAAGGGTTTAAAGGCCCTCTCCTTCCATCCGATGGGGTGTTCTTATGATGTGTAGGGGTGCTGCGCATTCGTCCTTAATCAGAAACCCAAAACTTACTTTCTGCAAAATCCTAGATCCTGAAACCCTAGGATTTATTGTGCATATTTTATTTATGAACCCTACTTAATTAAGAATTAAGATTATGAAATATTAATTAGGTCTAAAATTGAGAATTTTAGATCTAAGACATATTCATAATACTGGGTTCGGGCTTGGGTAGCTCAATTAGGTCTAAGCGGTTGATCAAACCGAATCAAGAGTTGGTTAGATGGGATCAACAATGCTTAAATTGACCAGCCTAATAGGATTAAGTCTGGGTCAAGATCGAGTCACGATCAAGCAAGACCTAATTAGGCTCAGAGGTTAGAGTCTGGATTGTAGGCTAACCCAATTGGTTCTGGCTCAACAATTTGGTGTCTAAGGTAAGTTTGGCACATACGATCGACTGATTTTTAATTGGAAGCTACTCGACCTGAATGCATTCTTGTACGAGTTAATGGCATATCCCTTCCACCGATCTCACTTACCTGGCCATATCTGTTGACTCCAGTTCTGATTTGAGGTGGTCAATAATCCGAGCTAACCCATGCCACTAGGTTAGTCATAATTGTTATGACTATGACAAGTCTAGTTTAATGAGACCTGAATCAATTCTCCCTAAGAAAAGATTAAGTCTGAGGTCTTCCACCATTGTAGATGTGCGGGCCCTTCCTAGGGGTTGATTGTTCTCGACTGGATACAGTGGCTCAGTTGCACCGAAAAGATGCAACCATGTCTATTAGGCATTGGATGCTATGGGCTGGAGGATGAGTTGGGCTCAATATTCTTGGATACGGTGAGAGACTCAATTAGGAATCCAGTCTGTGCAAATGGTGGGTCTGACTTAACTAAGGAGTGGATCAATATTTCAGATATGGTGAGATTCATGAATTAGGGACCAAGTTTGGGTGCACCATAATTAGAGAATCATTGAACAAGAGTTGTTCACTCATTGGCTAACCCATCACCAATAACTGTTAGGTAACCCAGCACCAATAATAGTTAGGTGAGGTGATGAGTCAACTGGTGAGACCGCACCACCCACTAAAAATCATTAATCATGGAGATTTTTGCATCTCTACAAAGAAAGTGTAGGAATTCAAAAAAATAGTGGGAGCTAATTTGTTTAAAAATAAAATTTCTAAACAAATTGGTCAAGTCATAATTACAATATCTAACTAGAATCTTTGACTCTCTGCAGAAAAATATCTGCGTCCAACCCATTAGCACGTATCCTGGGCACATATAGATTGACCAGACCTAATTATAAAGATTGGCTTAGAAACTACAAAATTATTTTGGGTTCCAAGAAGTTAACCCATGTATTGGATCCGGACCCTCCCACCTTACCAGCCCATCCATCCACTGAACAGAGAGTGTCTCTGAAAAAATGGATAGACAAAGATAATAAGGCAAAATATTACATGTTGGGCTCGATGTCTGATGAGCTCCAGCGCCAACATGAAGATATCGGGACTGCTCGCCAAATATTGGCTCACCTATAAGAGATGTTTGGTGAACAGAGTCGCATAGCCAAATATCAAGTCACGAAATGACTTTTTAAGGCTAAGATGCGTGATGGGCAGTCAGTCCAAGATCATTGTCTGATCATGATCAAGGACATAAAAGAGCTTGAGAAGCTCGGTGTGAAGTTAGACTTGGATCTGCAGAACGATATTATTCTGCAATCCTTGACTGATGCATATGGGCAATTCATCATGAATTACCACATGCATAAACTTCAAAATTCCTTGGCCGAATTAATGAACATACTGGTCACCGCTGAGCTTTCTATGAAAGGTTCTAAAGGCTCAGTTCTTGCTATGGAATGGACTTCTTCCAAAAGAAAGTCTTATGGAAAGAAAAAGAAGTCTGTGAAAAAGCAAAAGGTGGAAGGAGGAAAGAAGAAGAAGGCAGAGCCAAAGATGAAAGCCGCTATCAAAGAAAAGTATTTTCATTGCAACAGTTGAACAACCACTGAAGCAGAAATTCTCCCTACTTAACCTGGCCATCTGAAGAAAAAGAAGAAAGGTCCTTCTGGAGGTATGCTCGTTATTGAGTCTAACCTTACGGTTTCTTCTGGCATCCAGTTGGGTGCTTGCTCTGATTCTAGTGCTCATCTGTGCACTTCCATGAAGGTCTTTGAGGATAGAGGAGTTGAGGGATGAGACAATATCCTAATGTCAATGGAGCAAGAGTTACGTGCAGTAGCCAGTGGGAACATACCCCTTCGAATACCTCTGGTTTAGACTTAGTTTTGAAAGCATTGATTATGTTGCCTCTAGCAGCGAATTTGATTTCTATGTTCATGCTTTTAGCACTAGAAGGCTATGTGATTACCTTCTTTAAGGACCATTGTAACATTCTTTATGAAAGAAATAAAATTGCAAATGGTTTCCTTATTAACAGTCTTTATCAGCTACATATTGATGTACGTTCAACTATCGAGCAAACGTGAATGCCAAAGACCTGGGATAGTCAAAGACAGTATCTATGGCACCTAGATTAGGTTCATATAGCAGAAGATAGGAATCAACAAATTAGAGAAAAATGGGCTATTGAGTCCATTGACTTTCCAGGTCATATCCAATTTGTGAATCTTTCTCAAGGCAAAATGACTAAACTCCCTTTTGTAGGACATGGGGAGAGGGCCAAGATCTCCTTGCCCTGATACATACTGATGTGTGTGGCCCATTTGATGTGCCGGTAGAGGCAATTTTATCTACTTCATTACCTTTACCATGATGCTTCTAGGTATGGGTAGTGTATCTTATTGAGACACAAGTCTTAAGCTTTTGAAAAGTTCAAAGAATTCAGACATGAAGTAGAAAAAAAAACTGAAAAAACATTAAGTTCTTTCGATCAGATCGAGGAGGTGAATACCTTAGCAAAAATCCTAGACTATCTCAAGAAGAAAATGGCATAGTCTCTCAATGGACTCCACCAGGAACACCTCAACTCAATGGGTTTTAGAAGGAGAAATCGGACCTATTGATATGGTCGATCCATGATGAGCTTCAAGACCTTCCTGATTTTCTTTGGAGACACTCATTGTTAACTTCAATTTATCTACTAATAGGTTCCTCTAAAACGTTCTACCACAACCGTATGAGATATGGCACGATAAGAAACCAAGTCTGAGTCATCTCAGAATTTGGGGTTATGCGCTCATGTCAAAAGACAACAAGCGTTAAATTAGAGTTTAGGTCCTTCAGAGCCGATTCATAGGATATCCTAAAGAGTCATTAGGATACTATTTCTAATTCAGAAGACCACAATGTGATTGTGAGTTACATGCCATCTTTCTTGAAAAATAGTTATTCAAGTAGCGGCATTGAAAGCATTAAGCTGATGAGAAAGTCTCACAAAGTACAAAAGCTAAGGACCAATTGGAACCAAATTAGGTTGAGCCAATAAGAAACTACCTCCTCCACCTCGTCAGTCTAAAAGAGTTTTCTCCCCTGAAAGATACTTAGGTATTATTTCAAAGAAGTAGAAAAAATGTTCCTCTAGGTATGTGCTCATGATGATGATCCCAAAACCTACAACGAGGCGATATCAGATATCGACTTGAGAAATGGCTAGAGGCAATGCAGTCAGAAATTGACTCGATCACTCAAACAAGTCTGGAACTTGGTAGATCCACCAGAAGTATAGTAACCTATTGGTGATGTAAATGGATCTTCAAGAGAAAGATTGTGAGATGGAATGTGGAGACATTCAAGGCTAGATAGTGGCAAAAGGTTATAGTCAATGCGAAGGCATTGACTATCAGGATACCTTTTCCTCAATGGCTGTGCTAAATCAATCCGTACATTGCTTGCCATTGCAGCCTATTTCGATTATGAAATATGGCAAATGGACGTGAAAATGGAATTCTTGAACAGATATCTTGAGAAAGATATCAATATGGAACAGTCGCTAGGTTTCACATCCAGTGATACTGATCACAAGGTTTGCAAGCTGCAAAGGTCCATATATGGACTTAAGCAAGCATCTCGGAGCTGAAACACTAATTTTAATGATGTAATCAAAATATTTAATTTCATTAAAAATGAAGAAGAACTGTGTCTTCAAAAAGGTTAGTGGGAGCGCTATTGTCTTCCTCGTATTGCACATGGATGACATCCTCCTTATTGGGAATGATATTTCCATGATGAGAATAGTCAAATTATGGTTGTCCAAGGAATTTTCGATGAAAGACCTAGGTGAAGCATCCTTTATTTTAGGAATTAAGGTCTATAGGGATAGACCGAATAGGATGCTAGGACTTTCATAGAAGATGTACATAGAGAAAGTACTAAAGAAGTTTAGTATGGAAAACTCTAAGAGGGGATTAATACCCTTCGGGCTTGGTATTCACTTTATAAAAATGTGCCCTAGCACACCTGAGGAAATAGAACGCATAAGCAAGATCCCTTATGCTTCTGCAATAGGGAGCCTCATGCATGCCATACTATGTACACGACCTGATATAGCCCATGCTGTGAGTGTCACAAGTAGATATCAGTCAAATCTAGGTGAAGAACACTGGACTTCTGTGAAATGTATCCTTAAGTACTTGAGAAGAACTAAGGATTTAATGTTGGGCTTTGGTAACGGAGAACTCCAGGTCCAGGGATACATAGACTCAGATTTCATGTTCGATATAGATGATCAAAAGTTGACATCTAGGAGTCTGTTTGTGTGCAATGGTGGTGCTGTCAACTGAAAGAGTTTCAAGCAAATCGTGATAGCAGATTCCACCATGGAAGCAGAATATATCGCTGCATCAGAGGCTATGAAGGAAGCATTCTGGTATAAGAAGTTTGTTGTAGAAATTGGAGTAATGCCATCAGATGCCATTCCTCTATACTGCGATAATAATGGCGCCATAGCCCTTGCTAAGGAGCCAAGGTCTCATCAGAAATCCAAGCACATTGAGCGGCGATACCACCTCATCCGCAATTACCTTGAGAAGGGTTACGTTGAGGTCAAGAGAGTTGACTCCATAGATAATGTGGCAGACCCGCTTACAAAGCCATTAGGCCAGCAGAAGATCGAAGCCCACCTTGAGAAGATGGGACTTAGACTTATAGCCAATGGACTTTAGGATAAGTGGGAGATTGTTAGATATATGTGCCCTAGAAGCCAAAATTGGCTGACACTTGAAATACACTTCTAGGGGCAAAATTATAATTTTGACTAAAATCAATAAAATGGGTTATCTTCTATCACATATGTGTATTTAGTGTCTGTGATACATCCTTTGAGTTAATGGTAATGATAATTCAAATTTTTAGGAGTTGAAAATTTAAGACATGAATAATCACTATTAACTCATAAAATGCTCCTGACCATCGGATTATCATGAGGATGGTGATTGATCCAGAAGGTTGGTATACAATCGCTTCTCTTTAGTAGATGAGCTTTGAGTCTATAGTGTGGAGACACCAAAGCAAAAGTATAGATGCTCGTTAGAGAATGAGGGCACTGAGCGTGACCACCTCGAGTAGTCATTAGGAAGTCAACCTTCTCATCAATGACTGACTCGATGCTGTAGTGGTGTGTCTGGTTCTTTGACCTAAGGTGCATCGGCAGTTCATCTTGAGGGTGTTGTAGTTTGACTGCACCATAACTTGATCTCCTAGCCATTCAGAACCCTGAGGTGTATGTTGGCTATAGCATGTTCATTGTAGGAACTGGATTGCATCAAGATGGAATCTATCTACCTCAATGGTAGAGGAGCAGCCCTATGATGATCATGAGAATCAATTCAAGAAGTCCATGGCCATGGTAGAGTAAAATAATAGAAAGAGTTTCTATTTAGGTTTTCACATTGGACTTGAATCGAATGATTACATCATATGACAGAGACTAGGGTTTGACGAGTTCACCTTAACCCTAATCTAATCGAGGCTCAAGATAGAAGAACTTAATCACATAGGTAGCTGCACCAAGAGGTTTGCATTCAGCTCTGATGGGTTGCCACCATATACTGCTAGGTGTCATTGGTGGATTTTGGGAGCAATTAGAATGATTTAGATGATCGATTATTCTAGCTGTTCGAATTAGAAGAGTTTTGATCCATCGAAAGGAGTTTTGATGATGTCGATGATAGAGATCATGACATATCCTATTACCATATAGAACTGAACCTAACTGGATCACAAAAATAAGGGTTTGAATCTAGTGATCGTCAATTGAATTGATCCAATTCAATTGATCTAAATGAGATTTAACTAGGTTCAAGAAAATTGTGCTAGCACTCGATTGAACCTAACGTTCTTCTTTTACTATCATAAATAGTTATCTTGACTGAGCCAAAGGAGTTTGTGCTCAATCAGAGGCCTTCACTTGATCTGATTGGAGCCTGTTCAGGTCAGAAAAAGGTTACCTTATTTTGTAAGATAATACCTGCCATTTTTGGTCACCTGCCATTTCTCATCTTTTGACTTTGGTCAAAAGTTGACCTTTGACTGGTCAAGTGTTGACCATTGACACTTTGACTTCTATCAATGTGTCATGCACCTATTGGAGAGCTGGTGGGGGCCTGTCCTCCTACTAGAACCTGGCAAGGAGGAGGGCACACGCCACCCTTGGCATGCAGGAGGTGCCCAGGAGTCCCTATTGGATTGGGACTCCATCTCCCTTTTGGTTTGCAATTAGACTTCTCCTAAGAACCAAGTTTGACTAGTCTTAGGTGCCATCTAAGGAGGAATCCAAGGGACTCTATTCTCACTAATCAGATTTAGATCTAATTTCACAAAGGATTGTGATTGGTTGGGAAGAAGAGGAGTTGGATCACACTTAGTCTATAAATAAGACCTTGCGCCCAACTCAAAGCGAAATTAAAATTCCCGTGCCCCAAGGCTGCCTCTCCTCTCCTCCTCCATACCAAGTCCACCTTCTCCCTCTCCTCTCCATGCCCATAGGAGTTTGGGATCTTAGTTGGTGCAATCCAGATGAGAGAAAGGCGACAGAAAGCTAGAAGATTGTGCTGCTGCAAAGGACAACTGCTTATCTTCAAAAGGTGTTTTGAAGATCCTCTAGATCAGATCCAGATCTGATTTTTGAAGACATGATAGAGAAGAAGAGGATCTCCAGATCCATCCTGAGTGGATACCGATAGAGGCTAGGCACTTGCATGGCTAGATCCAGAACCTTCCGCTGCTTACAGCATCATCAACGGATAATAGGATTACCCTACATCAAGGTAAATTAAATATGATTTAATTTAGATTTCATTTTTATTATTTGAATAATAAGGATCAGATCTAAAGCATCTTAGATCTAATTAGGATCAAAGAGAAAAATTTTTGAAATATATCTCTTGATTCGATCAGATCTGAACGAACCTGGTCCAAAAAATCAGAATTTTCCTTCGCCATGGTGGAATCTGCTATCACTGTCTGTTTGGAACTTTTTCAGGTGACAGCTCCACCATTGCACAAAAATAGACTCCCAGATGTCAACTTTCAATCATCTACATCAGACATAAAGTCCGAGTCTGTATATCCCTGGACTTGGAGTTCTACATTACTAAAGACCAACAACATATCCTTAGTTCTTCTCAAGTACTTAAGGATACATTTCACAGAAGTCCAATATTCTTCACTTGGATTTGACTAATATCTGGTTGTGACACTCACAGCATGGGCTATATCAGGTCGTGTACATAACATGGCATATATGAGGCTCATTATTGCAGAAGCATAAAGAATCTTGCTCATGCGTTCTATTTTCTCTAGTGTGGTAGGGCACATCTTCTTGGAAAGATGAATGCCATGCCTGAAGGGTACTAGACCCCTCTTAGAGTTTTCCATACTAAACCTCTTTAGTACTTCCTCTATGTACATCTTCTGTGAAAGTCCTAGTATCCTATTCGGTCTATCTCTATAGACCTTAATTCCTAGAATAAAGGATGCTTCTCCTAGGTCTTTCATGGAGAATTCTTTAGATAACCACATTTTAACTATGGTCAACATGGGAATATCATTTCCGATAAGAAGGATGTCATCCACATACAATACAAGGAAGACAACAACGCTCCCACTAACCTTTTTGAAGACACATGGCTCTTCCTCATTCTTGATGAAGCCAAACAATTTGATCACATCATTAAAACGAGTATTCCAGCTCCGAGATGCTTGCTTAAGTCCATATATGGACCTTTGCAGCTTGCAAACTTTGTGATTATCATCACTGGATGTGAATCCTAGCAGCTATTCCATATAGATATCTTCCTCAAGATGTCCATTTAAGAACGTCGTTTTCACGTCCATTTGCCATATTTTATAATCGAAATAGACTGCAAAAGCAAGCAATGTGCAGATGGATTTTAGCATAGCTACTGGTGAAAAGGTATCCTGATAGTCAATGCCCTCACGATGACTATAACCTTTTGCCACTAATCTAGCCTTGAATGTCTCCACATTTTCATCTACATCAATCTTTCTCTTGAAGATCCATTTACACTCAATAGGTATTATACTTTCTGGTGGATCTACCAAGGTCCAGACTTGGTTTGAGTATATCGAGTTAATTTCTGACTTCATTGTCTCTAACTATTTCTCGGAGTCGAAATCCGATATCGCCTCATTATAGGTTTTGGGATCATCATCATGAACCCCATTACCTATGAGGAACATTTTCTCTACATCCTCTGAAATAGTACCTAAGTACCTTTCAGGGGGATGGAAAATTTTTTTCGATCTACGAGGTGGAGGAGGTAGTGTATGGATTGGCTTAACCTGATTTGGTTCCATTTGGTCCTTAGCTCGTTGCTCTTGTGAGACTTTCTCATCGAGCTTGATCTGCTTTTCAATGCTGCTATCTTGAATAAACTATTTTTCAAGAAAGATGGCATGTCGACTCATAATCACATTATGATCTTCTGAAATATAGAAATAATATCCTAATGACTCTTTAGGATATCCTATGAATCGAGCTCTAAAGGACCTAAAGTCTAACTTGTCTGCTTGTTGTCTTTTGACATGAGCCAGACAACCCCAAATTTTGAGATGACTCAGACTTGGTTTCTTACCATGTCATATCTCATATGGTGTGGTAGGAATGGTTTTAGAAGGAACCCTATTCAGTAGGTAAATTACAGTTAACAAATAGTATCCCCAAAGAAAATCAGAAAGGTTTGTGAAGCTCATCATGGATCGGACCATATCTAATAGGGTTCGGTTCCACTATTCAAAAACCCCATTGAGTTGAGGTATTCCTGGTGGAGTCCATTGAGAGATTATACCATTTTCCTTGAGATAGTCCAGGAATTTCCGACTAAGGTATTCACCTCCTCGATCTTATCAAAGAACCTTAATGGATTTTCCAATTTGCTTTTCTACTTCATATCTGAATTCTTTGAACTTTTGAAAAGCTTCAGACTTGTGTCTCATAAGATACACATAACCATACCTTGATAAATCATCAGTAAAGGTTATGAAGTAGACTAAGTTGCCTCTAGCCGGCACATCAAATGGGCCGCACACATCTATATGTACTAGGGCAAGAAGATCTATGGCCCTTTCCCCATGTCCTACAAAAGGGAGTTTAGTCATTTTGCCTTGAAGACAAGGATTCACAAGTTGGATATGACTTGGAAGTCAATGGACTTCAATAGCCCATTTTTCTCAAATTTGTTAATCCTATCTTCTGCTATATGACCTAATCTTAGGTGCCATAGATATCTATCATTTGGACTATCCCTAGGTCATTTTAATTTTATGGCATTCACATTTTGCTCGAAATTAAAAATAGATACATCAACATGTAACTAATAAAGATCGTTAATAAGGAAACCACTTGCAATTTTATTTCTTTCATAAAGAATGTTACAATGGTCCTTAAGAAAACTAATTCACATAGCCTTCTAGTGCTAAGGCATGAAATAGAAATCAAATTCCTGCTTAGCTGCAGGCACATAATAACAGTCTTTTCAAAACTAAGTCTAAACCAGATGGTAAGTCGAAGAGGGTATGTTCTCACGGCCACTGCAGCAACTCTTGCTCCATTTTCGATGCGTAGGATCATGTCTCACCATCCCTCAGCCTCCTGCTATCCTCAAGACCCTGCATAGAAGTGCACAAGTGAGCACTAGAACCAGAGTCAAGCACCCAACTGGATGCAGAAGAAATCGTAAGGTTAGACTCAATAACGAGCATACCTCCAGAAGGACCTTCCTTCTTGTTCTTTCAGGGTGGCCAGGTAAGTAGGGCAGTTCCGCTTCCAATGGCCGTCGCTGTTGCAATGGAAATACTTTCCTTTTTACATCGGCCTTCTTTCTTCGGCTCTGCCTTCTTCTTCTTTCCTCCTTCCACCTTTTGCTTTTTTGCAGACTTCTTTTTCTTTCCATAAGACTTTCTTTTGGAAGAAGTCCGTTCCATAGCAAGAACTGAGCCTTTAGAACCTTTCATAGAAAGCTCAGCGGTAACCAGCATATTCATTAATTCGGCCAAGGAATTTTGAAGTTTATGCATGTGGTAATTCATGATGAATTGCCCATATGCATCAGTCAAGGATTGCAGAATAATATCATTCTGCAGATCCAAGTCTAACTTCACACCGAGCTTCTCAAGCTCTTCCATGTCCTTGATCATCATCAGACAGTGATCTTGGACTGACTGCCCATCACGCATCTTAGCCTTAAAAAGTCATTTCGTGACTTGATATTTGGCTGCGCGACTCTGTTCACCAAACATCTCCTGCAGGTGAGCCAACATTTGGCGAGCAGTCCCGATATCTTCATGTTGGTGCTGGAGCTCATCAGACATCGAGCCCAACATGTAATATCTGGCCTTATTATCTTCGTCTATCCATTTTTCAGAGATGCTCTCTGTTCAAGTGGATGGACGGGCTGGTAAGGTGGGAGGGTCCTGGTCCAATACATGGGTTAACTTCTCGAAACCCAAAATAATTTTGTAGTTCCTGAGCCAATCTTTATAATTGGGTCCAGTCAGTCTATGTGTGTCCAGGATACGTGCCTAATGGGTTGGACGCAGACATTTTTCCTATAGAGAGTCAAAGATTCTAGTTAGATACTGTAATTTATGACTTGACCAATTTATTTAGAGATTTTATTTTTAAACAAATTAGCTCCCACTATTTTCTCGGATCCCTACACTCCCTCTGTAGAGATGCGAAAATCTCCATGATTAATGATTTCTAGTGGGTGGTGCGGTCTCACCAACTGACTCATCACCTCACCTAACAGTTATTGGTGATGGGTTAGCCAATGAGTGAACAACTCTTGTTCAATGATTCTCTAATCATGGTGCACCCAAACTTGGTCTCTAATTCATGAATCTCACCGTATCCGGAATATTGATCCACTCCTTAGTTAAGTCAGACCCACCATTTGCATAGACTGGATTCCTAATTGAGTCTCTCACCGTATCCAAAATATTGAGCCCAACTCATCCTCCAGCCCATAGCATCCAATGCCTAATAGACATGGTTGCATCTTTTCGGTGCAACTGAGCCACTGTATCCAGCCGAGAACAATCAACCCCGGGAAGGGCCCGCACATCTACAATGGTGGAAGACCTCAGACTTAATCTTTTCTTAGGGAGAATTGATTCAGGTCTCATTAAACTAGACTTGTCATAGTCATAACAATTATGACTAACCTAGTGGCATGGGTTAGCTCGGATTATTGACCACCTCAGATCAGAACTGTGTCAACAGATATGGCCAGGTAAGTGAGACCGGTGGAAGGAATATGCCATTAACTCGTACAAGAATGCATTCAGGTCGAGTAGCTTCCAATTAAAAACCAGTCGGTCGTATGTGCCAAACTTACCTTAGACACCAAATTGTTGAGTCAGAACCAATTGGGTTAGCCTACAATCCAGACTCTAACCTCTGAGCCTAATTAGGTCTTGCTTGATCGTGACTCGATCTTGACCCAGACTTAATCCTATTAGGCTGGTCAATTTAAGCATTGTTGATCCCATCTAACCAACTCTTGATTCGGTTTGATCAACCGCTTAGACCTAATTGAGCTACCCAAGCCCGAACCCAGTATTATGAATATGTCTTAGATCTAAAATTCTCAATTTTAGACCTAATTAATATTTCCATAATCTTAATTCTTAATTAAGTAGGGTTCATAAACAAAATATGCACAATAAATCCTAGGGTTTCAGGATCTAGGGTTTTGCAGAAAGTAAGTTTTGGGTTTCTGATTAAGGACGAACACGCAGCACCCCTACACATCATAAGAACACCCCATCGAATGGGAAGAGAGGGCCTTTAAACCCTTCTTCATTCTTATGACCGGACGGCCAAGAGGAACGCCTTAATCAGGAACATGCAATACTACAAAACAGTTTTAGATCTATATCATATATCTCATATACAAATTAGATCTAATCATGGCATATTTTGCATACATCTCATGTATCCAATCATGCATATTTTTCAGATCTAAATTATCTCATAATAATCTAAAAAATTAGATTTAAATTGATCTATCAAAATAAAATTCTAATCTAGACCTATTATGTAGAACTATTCTACAACTAGTCTAGACATGCATCAATCATATCTCATATGATAAAATTAAATTTTATTTTATTTGCTATTTTTCAGATGTTATTATAACATTATAATATCAAAAAATAGTAAATAAATAGATCTAAAATATGATTTAATCAAATTAAAAATTATGAAAAATGCAAGACTATTCTATAGAACTATTCTATTCTAGAACTAGTCATGCATATCTTCTAATCTTAGATCCTAGATCAATTAATTTTAATTTTTTTTTATTTTCTAATTTTAGATCTAATCACATCTCATGTGATATCTAAAATTACTAATTAATTAGATTAACTTAGATCTAAATTGATTTAATAAGAACCTGGCTCTGATATCAGTTGAAGAAAAATCCTGATTTTCCAGATCCTAGGTTCGTTCAGATCTAATTGGATCGAGAGGCATATTTCAAAAATCACCTCTTAGATCTAGATCAGATCTAACACTTTTTAGATTTGATTTATAAATTGATAGTTAAGAAAATAAATCTAAATTAATTCTAAATTAATTTTTATCTTGATCTTGGGTAATCTGATTACCCATTGATGATCCTGCGGAAGCTTTAAGGTTCTGAATCTAGCCATGCAAGCGCCTGGCCTCTATCGATATCCACTTGGGCTGGATCTGGAGATCTTCTTCTTCTCTCTTTTTTTTTCAAAAATTAAATCTGAATCTAATATAGAGGATCTTCAAAACACCTTCTGAAGATCACCCATCGTCTCTGCAGCAGTGCTGCCTTCTTCCTTTTCGTCAGCCTTTCTTGCTTGACTCGCACTAATTAAAAGAACCCAACTTTCTTGGGAATGGAGAGGAGGGAGAAGGGCAGATGGTGGCATGGAAAAGGGAGAGAGACATCCTTGGGGTGTGGCTTAGATGAACTCATAATAAAAGTGGGCGCAGATAGGGTGTATTTATAGACTCTGTTGCGCCATGCAGTGCTGCATCACCCCGGCTAATCACGTTACATTGTTCAATCAGATCTAAATCTGATTGGTGAGATTAGAGACCCACGGATTCATCCTATGGTGGTGCCTAAGATTGGTCAAAGTCTATAGGTGAGGGTCACCTAGTTTGAATCCAATAAGCAACCTGGAGTCCCATCCGTATGGGACTACAGCATCCCTATCCATGGGTGCACACCATCCTAGGCATGCACCCCCTTTCTTTCTAATTTTCAGAGAGGGGACAAGCCCCTATCTACTGTCCAATAAGAGCATGACACATAGGCAGATGTCCAAGGGTCAAAGGTCAATGTTTGACCAAGTCAAAGTACAAGAATTAGTAGGTGACGAAAAATAGTAGGTGTTGTTTTAAATTTATCTCATAAATTAAGACAACCCCTTTTTGACTTGGACAAGCTCCAGTCAAATTAGGTAAAGGTACCTGAGTGAGCATAAAATCTTTTAGCTCAGTCGAGATAACTTTTAAGATAGAAAAAGGAGAATGTTAGGCTCAATCGTGTGCTAGCACGATTTTCTTGAACCTAATTGAATCTTATTCAAATCAATTGAACTGGATTAGTCTAATTGATGATATCCAGATCCAAACCCTTATTTGTGTGATCAAGTTAGGTTCAGTTCTATATGGTAATGGAATATGTCATGATCTCCATCATCGATAACATCGAAACTTCTTTCGATGGATCAAAACTTTTCTGATTCAGACAACTAGAATGATCGATCATCAAAATCATTCTAGTTGCTCCCAAAATCCACCAGTGATACCTAGCAGCATATGGTGGCAACCCATCAAAGCTGAAAATGAACCTCTTGGTGCAGCTACTTATGTGATTAAGTTCTTCTATCTTGAGCCACGATCAGATTAGGGTTATGGTGGACTCGTCAAATCCTAATTTCTATCATATGATTTAATCATTCGATTCAAGTCCGATGTGAAAACCTTAATAGAAACTCTTCCTATTATTTCACACTCTGCCATGGCCATGGGCTTATGGACTTGATTCTCATGATCATCATAGGGTTGCTCCTCGTCCACCGAGGTAGATAGATTCTATCTTGGTGCAATCCAATTCCTACAATGAACATGCTATAGACAACATACACCTCAAGGTTTCGAATGGCTAGGAGACCGAGTCATGGTGTAGTCAAACTATAACACCCTCAAGGTGAACTGCCGATGCACCTCAGGTTAAAGAACCAGACACACCACTGCAGCATCGAGTCAGTCATCGATGAGAAGGTAGACTTCCTTATGACTACTCGAGGTGGTCACGCTCAATGCCCTCGTTTTCTAATGAGTACCTATACTCTCGCTCCGGTGTCTCTACACCGTAGACTCAAGACTCATCTACTACAAAGAAGTAATTGTACACTAATCTTTTGGATCAATCATCATCCTCATGATGATCCTACGATCAGGAGCATTTTATGAGTTAATAATGAAAATTCTTGTCTTAAATTTTCAACTCTTTGAAAATAAGAATTATCATTACCACTAACTCAAGGAACATATCATAGACACTAAATACACATATGTGATAGAAAATAATCCACTTTATTATTTATAGTCAAAATTATAATTTTGCCCTTAGAAGTGTATTACAAGTGTCAGCCAATTCTGGCTTCTAGGGCATACGTATCTAACAGTGGCTACAAGCAGTTGTTTATGATATAACAGACCATCCAAGCTTGCCCTACATTGCAAGTTCTTCTACAAGAAAAGTATCGTGAGATGGCTGCAAGTGGTTGTCTGTAATGTAACAGACCATCCAAGCTTGACCATACAATAATAAGAACAGAAAGCATCACCTCCATTTAGGCGCGTCTCGCATAGGCAGTCATCATAGCCTCTATCTCCAAGCCTCCGGAAGCATCGTCGAGCTGCAAACCAAAAATATAAATTTTATTAAAAAATAAAATAATAATGTAAAAATAAAATTCATGTACTGGTATAGCCTAGTCATCTGGCAAGCTCCAAGCCCAAACTACAAGTGTTGGTACCTGCATCGGAATACATGGAAGACAATATGCACGGATGGGAAGCTCTACTTATCCAATACATTTACTGATGTGCAAGAGCTTAATGGTAATAGGCTCGAGTATATGTTTAAACATTTAGTAGATTTGATCGAGTTATTAGTAGAAGCCACCATAATAATCTTTCAGATAGCAACCACCATAGTCATGATGGACTAAAAGGATTGCTATAGTTATAGCCTTACTTAGCCTCTAGGAGCTAGCTACCCTATAGAGGATAAGCATGACCATAGCCATAGCAATCCTGTCCATCGTGACTATAACGGTTGCAATCTAAAAGATTATTACATAGACATCCACTAATAACTAGATCAAACACCTAATGTGTCTATCATCTGCTTAAGCCATCACCATTAAGCTCTTGTACATCAGCAAGGTCTTGGACAAGCAGAGCCTCTGAATCTCTTGCAATTGTCTCCAATGTCTCGATCCCTAAACAAGTAACAATGCTTGTAGTTTGGCATAAATCCATAACTTGGGCCCGTGTTTGCATTGCAGTCCAAACCTTTTCTCGATTCGAGCACTCTGTATGTCAAAATCAAAGCATGCAGGGCATATCTTGGGCTTATGTTTGCAATGATGCACAAACCTTTCCTTAGTTTGAGTGCTTTGCATGTTGAGATCGAAGCACGTAGAGCACGTCTTGGCCTCATTTTTGCAACCCAAACCTTTCCTCGGTTTGAGTGCTCTACATGCCGAGATTGAAGCCCACAGGACATGTCTCGAGCCTTTGTTTGTAATGCAACCCAAATCTTTCCTCGATTTGAGTGCTCTACATCTCAAATTCAAGTTTGCAATGTACGTCTCAATCTCATGTTTGCAGCTTGAACCTTCTCTTGGTTTGAGTGCTCTACATGTTGAGATTGAAACATGTAGGATACATCTTAGCCTCGTATTTGTAGCTCAATTCTTTCCTTGGTTTGAGTACTCTGCATGCCAAGATCAGAGCATGCAGGGCACATCTTGGGCTGGTGTTTGTAATGCTAACTAAATCTTTCCTTGGTTCGAGTGCTTTGCATGTCGAGATCGAAGTACGCAGCACACGTCTCAGCCTCATGTTGTAGCTCAAACCTTTCCTCGATTCGAGTGCTCTGCATGCTGAGATCGGAGCATGTAGAGCATGTCTCAGGCCAGTATTTGCAATGCTGCCTAAATCTTCTCTTGGTTTGAGCATGCTACATGCTGGGATAGAAGCATGCAGAGCACATCTCAGCCTCACGTTTGTAGCCGAATCTTCCCTCGATTTAAGCACTCTACATGTTGGAATTCAAATTTCATATAAATTAATATATAATTAAATATTTTTTATTATTTAATTATACTTAATCAATATAATTTAAATAAAAAAATAATTTTGCTAATACCATTGCTAATACTCATAATAAAAGAAGGCTATCGTACAGGATTGAGGCATGAGTTGGCATGCAGGAATTATGGTGCAAGGAGGCACAAGCGAGCAGGGACTGAGGCTCAGGGACACGATCATGAATGGAAGCTTGGGGAGGTCGGGAGCTTGTATCCAGGGGCTCGAAAAGGTAGGAGGTGGTTGGGGGTTTGGGGAGGCAGGTTGGTGTAGTCAGGGGGAGACAACTGGGGAGGACCATCGACGAGGGAAGATAGGGTGGTGGGTGAACAAATGGCTGGAGGTTGAGGAGGCAATAGGCGGCAGGGGGAGTAGCGGGGGCAAGAGAAGGGGTAGCGGGAACTGAATGTGGGGCGGAGGAGGGTGGCGGGCTGGTGTAGCCGTGGGAGAGACAGCCAGGAGGAAGCCATCGACAGGGGAGAGAGGGGGGGCAGGTGAATCGAAGGGCCAGAGGTTCAGAGGTAGGAGGCGGTCGAGGGTTTCAAGAAGAATGTAGAAGGTAGCCAAGGGAGGCGGCCAAGAGGAGAGAGCAGGTGGCAAGGGAACGAACGATAAGGAGAGGAGGTGGGCAGGCGGGTGCTTCTAGAGGAGATGGCTGGGGGATCAAGGAAGAGAGGGGTGAGGTTGAACGGAAGGATGGGGGCTCAAGGAGGTTAGGAGGAGGTAGGAGGTAGCTAGGGGGGAGAGGGGATGAGAGGGAACCAAATGATGGGGGGAGGAGGGTGGCGTGCTGGGTTTTGGGGAGTAGGAGGCAGGGAGCTTGCCCAGGGCTCGAGGAGGCGAGAGGCGGTGAGGGTCAGAGAGGCGGGCTGGATGTAGCCAAGGGATGGCTGGAGGAAGCCGCTAGCTGAGGAAGAGATGGGTTGGCCAGGGAATTAAAGGTCAGGGTTTGGGGGGTAGGCTACCGGGGGTTCAGAGGAAGGTAGAAGGTGGCGGAGAGGCAGTCATGGGGAGAGGGGTTGGCAGGGGAAAAACACAGGGGAGAGGAGGGTGGTAGGCCAAGATTTTGGAGAGTAGGAGGATGGGAGCTTTGCACTCGAAAGCTTAGGGAGGTGGGTAGGTGCGCCGGGGGAGACAATTGGGGCTTGGAGAGGGGTAGAGATATCGGAGGCTCGAAAGGCAGGCCGGATGTATCGGAGGGAGGTGCCATCGGGGGAGAGAGGATGGCAGAGAAGAAGGTGGGGGAGAGGTGCATGTGGGAGATAAAAAAAGTTGGAGGTGGGGTTGTGGGAAAGCGAGTATTGGTGGGCAGTGGGGTGGGAGAAAATGAGAAGGCGGTGGACGGTGGCATAGGGAAAACAAGGGCACGCAGTGAGGTGGGAGAAAATGAGGGTGGGAAGATTATTAGCAATGAAATACGAGGGTGGAAAAATTATTAGCGACAGTAACTTCCATAGCTAATAATTATTTTCCATCTCTAATATGAAAAATATTATTAGCGATGGTATATGCCATCGGTAATAGTATTTCCATCACTAATAATTATATATTTAATATAATATTTTTTAATTATTAGGGATGGTATTCTTGCCGTCGCTAAAGCTATTGCTAATATAATTTTTTTTACATTATTTTTTTCTCCTAAGTCATTTTCTGGATGGTTAAATATTAATATTTGATTTTAATAAATTTTTAGACTTAATTAATCTTTGGATCAAGTCCTAATTGATTTAAATTAGATTTAATTTAATTAGACTTGACTTAATTTGAGGCTAATTAGGTTTTAATATTCCAAGCAAAATTTGGATTCAAAGTCTAATTGAATTAGGTTTGATACGATTTCAAATTGGATTTGAATCGGATTCGAATTGAATTTGAATCGAATCCAAATTAAATTTTTTTTATAATTAATTTAAATCATATTAAATTTAATTAGACTTGACTTAATTTTAATGCAATTAGATTTTATAATCTAATTAGGATTTGAATTCAAAGTCCAATTGAATTAGGTTATACAGGATTTCAAATTTGATTCGAATCGAGTTTCAATTGCATTTGGATCAAACCTAAATTGAAAACAATTTTCTCCTAATTAATTATAATTAGATTAAATTTAATTAAATTTGACATAATATCAAAGTAATTGAATTTTATTATCCATGTAGGACTTAAATTTTAAAGCCTAATTAAATTAGGATTGATAGATTTTCTAATTAGATTCAAATCAGGTTTGAATTGGATTCAAATTAAATCCAAATTAAAAATTATTTTCTCTTAATTAATTTAAATCAACTTTAATTTGATTAATTTTGATTTAATTTTAGATCAATTAGATTTTATAATCCATGTAGGATTTAGATTTGAAGCCTAATTGAATTAGATTCGACATGATTTTGAATTGGATTCGAATTAGGTTTGAATTAAATTCAAATCAAATCCAAATTAAAAATTATTTTCATTCAATTATTTAAATCAACTTAAATTTAATTAGGCTTAACTTAATTTGAAAGTAATTAGATTTTACTATCCAAGTAGGACTCGAATTAAAAGCCTAATTGAATTAGGATTGATAGAATTTTGAATTAAATTCAAATTGAGTTCAAATTAAAAATTATTTTTTTTAATTAATTAAAATTAAATTAATTTTAATTAATTTTAATTTAATTTAAGATTAATTAAATTTTATAATCTAAGTAGGACTTGGAATCAAACCTTAATTAAATTAGATTTGGCAAAATTTTGAATTAGATTCAAATTGGTTTCGATTTGAGGGTTAGCCAATTATGGATTATTAGCGAGGATAAATATGCCGTCACTAATTCTATCACCAATAACTTTTTAAATAATTTTATTAAAAAAATATAAGGGATGGTAGATTTTTATTGCTAATATCCAAAAATATCATCGCTAATTCCTATTTTACATTTAAATATTATAAAAAAATTAAAAATTTATGTAATTTTAGTAGTGGCATATGTTGTAGCTAATAATAATAATACCTTGCTAATAGTTAGTTATCAGTGATGGCTCTATTTTTAAAGCTAATAATCTAAATTCACTATTGCTATTATTTTTTTATTTAAATATTTTATAATAATTTTTATACTTTTAAAGATGGTCACTGTCGTTGCTAATAATTTTGGCTACCATCGCTAATATTATTAGTGATGGCTTTTTTCTTTGATCAATGTTGTGGTGGCAAAAAGCATTATTAATGATGGAGATTTTTACCATTCCTAATTCTGTTACTAATATCCAATTTTCTTGTAGTGTCGATAAGGACATCGAAGGATAACAGATGGCATGAAGAGAACAGAATAAAAGATGATGCATTGAGGCATCTAGCTGATGAAATGACATGGTAGAAGTTTAATGAAATACATCTACTACTACAAAAATGGTCTATGGCAATGCATACTATGGTAGTAATTTTTGAAATCACTATCATAGATCCTACGACAGTGATTTTCGTTAACCACTACTATAGGTTGGACCTATGGTAGCAATTTTTGTAACCGCTATTATAGGTCCGACATATAGCAGCGGTTAACGAAAACCGCCTTCATAGGTTGGAGCTATAGCAGTGGTTAGGTCGACCGATAGCAGTGGTTCATTATAACTGCTGCTATAGATTGGACCTATAGCAGCGGTTAGTGAAACCACTGCCATAAGTCGGACCTATAGTAGCGGTTAGTATGAACCGCTACTATAAGCTTATTTATGGCAGCGATTAATTATAACCGCTGCCATATATATATATTTAAAATATTATATAATTTTAAAATTTAATATCCATCTTCATTGTTCATTATCTAAATAATTATCATTAAAGTGTCATCGCAAAAGATCACCTTGATCTGATGGCCCTAGCTTCATCGATCAAAAAAATTTGATTTCGATGATCATGAATGATGATGCGATGATCTGATAGATGAAGACATCCGATGGATGTGAAAACCTGCAACAATATTCTTGGTGATGTTTGTAGCATACTATCAAAGTTTTACTTCAATCGGATATCATTATCTTGGTCAATTTAGTATAGGTTAGTTTCGACCGTTAAATGATAAATGAGTGATCAAAGGACCAAACGGTGTTCGATTATGAGATAATTTTTTTCATAAATGAACTTAGCTACCACTTTAATCATTTTTTATGATGGTGATTATAAAATTCAACTCGTGAGATGAAGAATGATCTAAAAGTATACGTCTCTTGATAACCATTTTGAAACTGATTGTTATGCTTATACTTTTGCAATATCTGCTTAACATGAATAGTTTATACAAAAATGATTTAAATTTTACTATCATCATCATATAAAATATTTAAAATTATAATAAAGATCATTTAACTAAAAAATTATCTCATAATTAGATGCCGTTTAACCCATTGATTGCTTGTTTCTAATTTAACAGCCGAAATTATTCCATACTAAATTGACTTTGATAACGATATTTGATTGAAGTAAAACTTTGATAATATGCTACAAACATCATCGAGAACATCGTTGCAAGTTTTTGGATCCATCAAAGTGCTAGATATATGTGCCCTAGAAACCAGAATTGGCTGATACTTGTAATACACTTCTAAGGGCAAAATTATAATTTTGACTATAATCAATAAAATGGGTTATTTTCTATCGCATATGTGTATTTAGTATCTGCGATACATCCTTTGAGTTAATGATAATGATAATTCATATTTTTAAAAATTAAAAATTTAAAATATGAATAATAATTATTAACTCATAAAATGCTCCCGACCATAGGATCATCATGAGGATGGTGATTGATTCGGAAGGTTGGTGTACAATCGCTTCTCTTTAGTAGATGAGTTTTGAGTCTATGGTGTGGAGACACCAGAGCGAGAATACAGGTACTCGTTAGAGAATGAAGGCACTGAGTGTGACCACCTCGAGTAGTCATTAAGAAAGTCTACCTTCTCGTCAATGATTGATTCGATGCTGCAGTGGTGTGTCTGGTTCTTTGACTTGAGGTGCATCGATAGTTCACCTTGAGGGTGTTATAGTTTGACTATGTCATAACTCAGTCTCCTAGCCTTACGGAACCCTGAGGTGTATATTGGCTATAGCATGTTCATTGTAGGAACTGGATTGTATCAAGATGAAATCTATCTACCTCGGTGGTAGAGGAGTAGCCCTATGATGATCATGAGAATCAAGTCCAGAAGTCCATGGCCATGGTAGAGTGAAATAACAGAAAGAGTTTCTATTTAGGTTTTTACACAGGACTTGAATCGAATGATTATATCATATGATAGAAACTAGGGTTTGACGAGTTCACCTTAACCCTAATCAGATTGGAGCTCAAGATAGAAGAACTTAATCACACAAGAAGAAGCACCAAGAGGTTCACATTCAGCTCTGATGGGTTGCCATCATATACTGCTAGGTGTGTCACTGATGGATTTTGGAAGCAATTAGAATGATTTAGATGATCGATCATTCTAGCTGTCCAAATCAGAAGAGTTCTGATCCATCGAAAGGAGTTTCGATGATGTCGATGATAGAGATCATGACATATCCCATTACCATATAGAATTAAATCTAACTGGGTCACACAAATAAGAGTTTGAATCTAGTGATAATCAATTGAACTGATCCAATTCAATTGATCTGAATAAGATTCAAGTAGGTTCAAGAAAATTGTGCTAGCACTTGATTGAACCTAACATTCTTCTTTTACTATCATAAATAGTTGTCCTGACTGAGCCAAAGGAGTTTGTGCTCGATCAGAGGCCTTCACTTGGTCTGACTAAAGCCTGTCCAAGTCAGAAAAGGGTTGTCTTATTTTGTAAGATAATACCTATCATTTTTGGTCATCTGCCATTTCTCGTCCTTTGACTTTGGTCAAAAGTTGATCTTTGATTGGTCAAATGTTGACCATTCACACTTTGACTTTTGTCCACATGTCACGCACCTATTGGGGAGCTGGCGGGGCCTGTCCCTCTGCCAAAACTTGGCAAGGAGGAGGGCGCACGCCATCCTTGGTGTGTGCCCAAGCTGGAGGCGCCTAGGAGTCTCTGTTGGATAAGGACTCCATCTTCTTTTTGGATTACGATTAGACTTCTCCTAAGAACCAAATTTGACTGGTCTTAGGTGCCATCTAAGGAGGAATCCAAGGGACTCTATTCTCACCAATCAAATTTAGATCTAATTTCATAAAGGATTGTGATTGGTTGGGAAGAAGAGGAGTTCGATCATTCATAGTCTATAAATAAGACCCTGCACCCAACTCAAAAAAAAATTGAGAATTCCCCATGCCCCAAGGCTGCCTCTCTTTTCCTCCTCCATGCCAAGCCCATCTTCTCCCTCTCCTCTCTACGCCCAAAGTAGTTTGGGATCCAAGTTGGTTCAATCCAGATGAGAGAAAGGCGATAGAAAGCTAGAAGGCTGTGCTGCTACAAAGGACAACTGCTGATCATCGAAAGGTGTTTTGAGGATCATCCAAATTAGATTTAGATCTAATTTTTGGAGACATGATAGTGATAAAGAGGATCTCCAGATCCAGTCCGAGTGGACACCGGTAGAGGCCAGGCACTTTCGTGGCTAGATCCAGAACCTTCCGCTGCTTATAGGATCATCAAACGGGTAATAGGATTATCCTACATCAAGATAAATTAAATTAAATTTAATTTATTTAGATTTTATTTTTTTATTAGAATAATAAGAATCAAATCTAAAATATTCTAGATCTAATTTAAATAAATTTTTTTTAAAAAAATATATTTCTTGATCCGATCAGATCTGAATGAACCAGATCCGGGAAATCAGGATTTTCCTTCAACTGGTATCAGTGCCAAGATTCTAAAGTGTTTAGATTTAATTTTAAATTTATTTTAATTAAAAATAAGTGATTTCAAATATCACATGAGATGTGATCAGATTTAAAATTAGAAAAATTAAAATTAAATAATTTGGATCTATGATTAGAAAATATGCATGACTAGTTCTAAAATAGAATAGTTCTATAGAATAGTCTTGCATGTTTTCCAATTTAATTTGATTAAATTATATTTTAGATATATTTATTTACTATTTTTTGATATTATAATTATTATAATTATTAGATATATGTGCCCTAGAAGCTAGAATTGGCTGACACTTGTAATACACTTCTAAGGGCAAAACTATAATTTTGACTATAATCAATAAAATGGATTATTTTCTATCACATATGTGTATTTAGTGTCTATGATACATCCTTTGAGTTAATGATAATGATAATTCATATTTTCAAGAGTTGAAAATTTAAGACATGAATAATCATTATTAACTCATAAAATGCTCCCGACCATAGGATCATCACGAGGATGGTGATTGATCCGGAAGGTTGGTGTACAATCGCTTCTCTTTAGTAGATGAGTCTTGAGTCTACGGTGTGGAGACACTGGAGTGAGAGTATAGGTACTCGTTAGAGAACGAGGGCACTGAGCGTGACCACCTCGAGTAGTCATTAGGGAGTCTACCTTCTCGTCAATGACTGACTCGATGCTGCAGTAGTGTGTCTGGTTCTTTGACCTGAGGTGCATCGGCAGTTCACCTTGAGGGTGTTATAGTTTGACTACACCATTACTCGATCTCCTAGCCATATGGAACCCTGAGGTGTATGTTGGCTATAGCATGTTCATTGTAGGAACTGGATTGCATCAAGATGGAATCTATCTACCTCGGTGGTAGAGGAGCAGCCCTATGATGATCATGAGAATCAAGTCCAGAAGCCCATGGCCATGGCAGAGTGAAATAATAGAAAGAGTTTCTATTTAGATTTTCACATTGGACTCGAATCGAATGATTACATCATATGACAGAGACTAGGGTTTGACGAGTTCACCTTAACCCTAATCTGATCGGGGCTCAAGATAGAAGAACTTAATCACACAGGTAGCTGCACCAAGAGGTTCGCATTCAGCTCTGATGGGTTGCCACCATATACTGCTAGGTGTCACTGGTGGATTTTGGGAGCAATTAGAATGATTTAGATGATCGATCATTCTAGCTGTTCGAATCAGAAGAGTTCTGATCCATCGAAAGGAGTTTCGATGATGTCGATGATAGAGATCATGACATATCCCATTACCATATAGAACTGAACCTAACTGGGTCACACAAACAAGGGTTTGAATCTGGTGATCATCAATTGAACTGATCTAGTTCAATTGATCTGAATGAGATTCAATTAGGTTCAAGAAAATCGTGCTAGCACTCGATTGAACCTAACGTTCTTCTTTTGCTATCATAAATAAGTTGTCCTGACTGAGCCAAAGGAGTTTGTGCTCAATCAGAGGCCTTCATATGGTCTGACTGGAGGTTGTCCAAGTCAGAAAAGGTTGTCTTATTTTGTAAGACAATACCTGCCATTTTTGGTCACCTGCCATTTCTTGTTCTTTGACTTTGGTCAAAAGTCTACCTTTGACTGGTCAAATGTTGACCATTGACACTTTGACTTTTGACCACATGTCATGCACCTATTGGAGAGCTGGTGGGGGCCTGTCCCCCTGCCAGAACCTGGCAAGGAAGAGGGCGCACGCCACCCTTGGCGTGTGCCCAAGTTGGAGGCGCCTAGGAGTCCCTGTTGGACAAGGACTCCATCTCCTTTTTGGATTCCAATTAGAGTTCTCCTAAGAACCAACTTTGACTGGTCTTAGGCACCCTCTAAGGAGGAATCCAGGGGACTCTATTCCCACCAATCAGATTTAGATCTGATTTCACAAAGGGTTGTGATTGGTTGGGAAGAAGAGGAGTTGGATCACGCTTAGTCTATAAATAAGACCCTGCGCCCAACTCAAAAAGATTGAAATCAATTGAAATTCCCCATGCCCCAAGGCTGCCTCTCCCCTCCTTCCTCCATGCCAAGTCACCTTCTCCCTCTCCTCTCCACGTCCAAAAGGAGTTTTGGACCTTGGTTGGTGCAATCCAGATCAAGAGAAAGGCGACAGAAAGCTAGAAGGCTGCGCTGCTGCAAAGGACGACTGCTGATCTTCAAAAGGAGTTTTGAAGATCCTCCAGATCAGATCCAGATCTAATTTTTGGAGATGTGATAGAGAAGAAGAGGATCTCTCAGATCCAACCCTGAGTGGATACCGGTAGAGGCCAGGCACTTGCGTGGCTAGATCCAGAACCTTCCGCTGCTTACAGGATCATCAACGGGTAATAGGATTACCCAATCAAGGTAAATTAAATTTGATTTAATTTATCTAATTTTATTTTATTATTAAAATAATAAGAATTCAGATCTGAAACATATCAAGATCTGATTAGAAAAGAAAAAATTTTGAAATATATCTCTTGATCTGATCAGATCTGAACGAACCTGGTCCGGGAAAATCAGGATTTTCCTTCAACTGGTATCAGAGCCAAGGTTCTAAAAGTATTTAGATCTAATTTTAAATTTATTTTAATTAAAAAATAAGTGATTTTAGATGTCACATGAGATGTGATCAGATCTGAAATCAGAAAAAATTAAAATTAAATGATTTGGATCTAAGATTAGAAAATATGCATGACTAGTTCTAAAATAGAATAGTTCTATAGAATAGTCTTGCATGTTTTTAATTTAATTTGATTAAATCATATTTTAGATCTATTTATTTACTATTTTTTGATATTATAATTATTATAATAACATCTAAAAAATAGTAAATAAAAATTATTTAATTTTAAACATCATATGAGATATGATTGATGCATGTCTAGACTAGTTGTAGAATAGTTCTACATAAGTTGTCTAGATTAGAATTTATTTTGATTAGATCAATTTAAATCTAATTTTTTAGATTATTATGAGATAATTTAGATCTGAAAATATGCATGATTGGATACATGAGATGTATGCAAAATATGCCATGATTAGATCTAATTTGTATATGAGATATATGATATAGATCTAAAACTATTTTGTAGTATTGCATGTTCCTGATTAAGGCGTTCCTCTTGGCCGTCCGGTCATAAGAATGAAGAAGGGTTTAAAGGCCCTCTCCTTCCCATTCGATGGGGTGTTCTTATGATGTGTAGGGGTGCTGCGTGTTCGTCCTTAATCAGAAACCCAAAACTTACTTTCTGCAAAACCCTAGATCCTGAAACCCTAGGATTTATTGTGCATATTTTGTTTATGAACCCTACTTAATTAAAGAATTAAGATTATGGAAATATTAATTAGGTCTAAAATTGAGAATTTTCAGATCTAAGACATATTCATAATACTGGGTTCGGGCTTGGGTAGCTCAATTAGGTCTAAGCGGTTGATCAAACCGAATCAAGAGTTGGTTAGATGGGATCAACAATGCTTAAATTGACCAGCCTAATAGGATTAAGTCTGGGTCAAGATCGAGTCACGATCAAGCAAGACCTAATTAGGCTCAGAGGTTAGAGTCTGGATTGTAGGCTAACCCAATTGGTTCTGACTCAACAATTTGGTGTCTAAGGTAAGTTTGGCACATACGACCGACTGATTTTTAATTGGAAGCTACTCGACCTGAATGCATTCTTGTACGAGTTAATGGCATATTCCCTTCCACCGGTCTCACTTACCTGGCCATATCTGTTGACACAGTTCTGATCTGAGGTGGTCAATAATCCGAGCTAACCCATGCCACTAGGTTAGTCATAATTGTTATGACTATGACAAGTCTAGTTTAATGAGACCTGAATCAATTCTCCCTAAGAAAAGATTAAGTCTGAGGTCTTCCACCATTGTAGATGTGCGGGCCCTTCCGGGGTTGATTGTTCTCGGCTGGATACAGTGGCTCAGTTGCACCGAAAAGATGCAACCATGTCTATTAGGCATTGGATGCTATGGGCTGGAGGATGAGTTGGGCTCAATATTTCTGGATACGGTGAGAGACTCAATTAGGAATCCAGTCTATGCAAATGGTGGGTCTGACTTAACTAAGGAGTGGATCAATATTTCCGGATACGGTGAGATTCATGAATTAGAGACCAAGTTTGGGTGCACCATGATTAGAGAATCATTGAACAAGAGTTGTTCACTCATTGGCTAACCCATCACCAATAACTGTTAGGTGAGGTGATGAGTCAGTTGGTGAGACCGCACCACCCACTAGAAATCATTAATCATGGAGATTTTTGCATCTCTACAGAGGGAGTGTAGGGATCCGAGAAAATAGTGGGAGCTAATTTATTTAAAAATAAAATTTCCCTAAATAAATTGGTCAAGTCATAATTACAGTATCTAACTAGAATCTTTGACTCTCTACAGAAAAATGTCTGCGTCCAACCCATTGGCACGTATCCTGGACACACATAGACTGACCGGACCCAATTATAAAGATTGGCTCAGGAACTACAAAATTATTTGTCTACTTATACCTTACGATGACTGTTAGTAGGGTTGTGTATTATGAGAAGTTAAGCTTTTGAAAAGTTCAAAGAATTCAGACATGAAGTAGAAAAATAAAAAAATTAAGGTTCTCGATCGAGGAGGTGAATACCTTAAAAAATTTTAAGACTATCTCAAGAAAAATGGCATAGTCTCTCAATGGACTCCACCAGGAACACCTCAACTTAACGAAATTTCAAAATAGAGAAATCGGACTCTATTGGATATGGTCCGATCCATGATGAGCTTCACAGACCTCTCTGATTTTCTTTGGAGACATTCATTGTTAACTTCAATTTATCTACTGAATAGGGTTCCCTCTAAGACCGTTCCTACCACACCGTATGAGATATGGCATGGTAAGAAACCAAGTCTGAGTCATCTCAGAATTTGGGGTTGTCCGGCTCATGTCAAAAGACAACAAGCGGACAAGTTAGAGTTTAGGTCCTTTAGAGCTCGATTCATAGGATATCCTAAAGAGTCATTAGGATACTATTTCTACATTCCAGAAGACCACAATGTGATTGTGAGTCGACATGCCATCTTTCTTGAAAAATAGTTTATTCAAGATAGCGGCATTGGAAAGCAGATTAAGCTTGATGAGAAAGTCTCACAAGTACAACGAGCTAAGGACCAATTGGAACCAAATCAGGTTGAGCCAATAAGAACACTACCTCCTCCACCTCGTAGATCGGAAAGAGTTTTCCATCCCCCTGAAAGATACTTAGGTATTATTTCAGAGGAAAGTAGAGAAAATGTTCCTCGTAGGTAATGGTGCTCATGGTGATGATCCCAAAACCTACAATGAGGCGATATCAGATATCGACTCCGAGAAATGGCTAGAGGCAATGCAGTCAGAAATTGACTCGATGCACTCAAACCAAGTCTGGACCTTGGTAGATCCACCAGAAGGTATAGTACCTATTGGGTGTAAATGGATCTTCAAGAGAAAGATTGGTGCAGATGGAAAATGTGGAGACATTCAAGGCTAGACTAGTGGCAAAAGGTTATAGTCAACGTGAA
The DNA here is from genome assembly GCA_006176705.1 of Cocos nucifera. Lineage (NCBI taxonomy): Eukaryota > Viridiplantae > Streptophyta > Magnoliopsida > Arecales > Arecaceae > Cocos > Cocos nucifera. The sequence continues at coordinate 78,830 of QRFJ01001953.1, read as the reverse complement.
GGCATTGACTATCAGGATACCTTTTTTTCAGTGGCTATGCTAAAATCCATCCGCACATTGCTTGCCGTTGCAGCCTATTTCGATTATGAAATATGGCAAATGGACGTGAAAATGGCATTCCTAAATGGATATCTTGAGGAAGATATCTATATGGAACAGCCGCTAGGTTTCACATCCAGTGATTCTGATCACAAGGTTTGCAAGCTGCAAAGGTCCATATATGGACTTAAGCAAGCATCTCAGAGCTGGAACACTCATTTCAATGATGTGATCAAAACATTTTGTTTCATCAAAAATGAAGAGGAACCGTGTGTCTTCAAAAAGATCAGTGGGAGCGCTGTTGTCTTCCTCGTACTGTACATAGATGACATCCTCCTTATTAGGAATGATATTCCCATGATGACGACAGTCAAATTATGGTTGTCCAAGAAATTCTCCATGAAAGACCTAGGTGAAGCATCCTTTATTCTAGGAATTAAGGTCTATAGGGATAGACCGTATAGGATGCTAGGACTTTCACAGAAGATGTACATAGAGAAAGTACTAAAGAGGTTTAGTATGGAAAACTCTAAGAGGGGATTAATACCCTTCAGATATGGTATTCATCTTTCCAAAAAGATGTGCCCTAGCACACCTGAGGAAATAGAATGCACGAGCAAGATCCCTTATGCTTCTGCAATAGGGTGCCTCATGTATGCCATGCTATGTACACGACCTGATATAGTCCATGCTGTGAGTGTCACAACGAGATATCAATCAAATTTAGGTGAAGAATACTGGACTTCTGTGCAATGTATCCTTAAGTACTTAAGAAGAACTAAGGATATGATATTGGTCATTGGTAACGGAGAACTCCATGTCCAGGGATACACTGACTTGGATTTTATGTCCGATGTAGATGATCGAAAGTTGACATCTAGAAGTCAGTTTTTGTGCAATGGTGGTGCTGTTAGCTGGAAGAGTTCCAAGCAAACTACGATTATCTCGAGAAGGATTACATCGAGGTTAAGAGAGTCGACTCCACAGATAATGTGGCAGACCTGCAAACAAAGCCATTGGGTCAGCAGAAGATCGAAGCCCACCTTGAGAAGATGGGACTTGGACTTGTAGCAAATTGGCTTTAGGACAAGTGGGAGATTGTTAGATATATGTGCCCTAGAAGTCAGAATTGGCTGACACTTGTAATACACTTCTAAGGGCAAAATTGTAATTTTGACTAAAATCAATAAAATAAATTATTTTCTATCACATATGTGTATTTAGTGTCTGTGATACATCCTTTGAGTTAATGGTAATGATAATTCATATTTTCAAGAGTTGAAAATTTAAGACATGAATAATCATTATTAACTCATAAAATGCTCCCGACCATAGGATCATCACGAGGATGGTGATTGATCCGGAAGATTGGTGTACAATCGCTTCTCTTTAGTAGATGAGTCTTGAGTCTATGGTGTGGAGACATCAGAGCGAGAGTACAGATACTCATTAGAGAATGAGGGCACTGAGCGTGACCACCTCGAGTAGTCATTAGGAAGTCTACCTTCTCATCAATGACTGACTCGATGCTGCAGTAGTGTGTCTGGTTCTTTGACCTGAGGTGCATCGGTAGTTCACCTTGAGGGTGTTATAGTTTGACTACACCATTACTCGGTCTCCTAGCCATATGGAATCCTGAGGTGTATGTTGGCTATAGCATGTTCATTGTAGGAACTGGATTGCATCAAGATGGAATCTATCTATCTCGGTGGTAGAGGAGCAGCCCTATGATGATCATGAGAATCAAGTCCAGAAGCCCATGGCCATGGCAGAGTGAAATAATAGAAAGAGTTTCTATTTAGGTTTTCACATCGGACTTGAATCGAATGATTACATCATATGATAGAAGACTAGGGTTTGACGAGTTCACCTAAACCCTAATCTGATCGGGGCTCAAGATAGAAGAACTTAATCACACAGGTAGCTGCACCAAGAGGTTCGCATTCAGCTCTGATGGGTTGCCACCATATACTGCTAGGTGTCACTGGTGGATTTTGGGAGCAATTAGAATGATTTAGATGATCGATCATTCTAGCTGTTCGAATCAGAAGAGTTCTGATCCATCGAAAGGAGTTTCGATGATGTCGATGATAGAGATCATGACATATCCCATTACCATATAGAACTGAACCTAACTGGGTCACACAAATAAGGGTTTGAATCTGGTGATCATCAATTGAACTGATCCAGTTCAATTGATCTGAATGAGATTCAATTAGGTTCAAGAAAATCATGCTAGCACTCGATTGAACCTAACGTTCTTCTTTTACTATCATAAATAGTTGTCCTTACTGAGCCAAAGGAGTTTGTGCTCATTCAGAGGCCTTCACCTGGTCTGACTGGAGCCTGTCCAGGTCAGAAAAGGGTTGTCTTATTTTGTAAGACAATACCTGCCATTTTTGGTCACCTATCATTTCTCATCCTTTGACTTTGGTCAAAAGTTGACCTTTGACTGGTCAAATGTTGACCATTGATATTTTGACTTCTGTCCACGTGTCATACACCTATTGGAGAGCTGGTGGGACTTGTCCCCCTGCAGAACCTGGCAAGGAGGAGGGTGCATGCCACCCTTGGCGTGTGCCCAAGCTGGAGGTGCCCAGGAGTCCCTGTTGGATAGGGACTCCATCTCCTTTTTGGATTCCGATTAGACTTCTCCTAAGAACCAAGTTTGACTGGTCTTAGGCACCATCTAAGAAGGAATCCAAGGGACTCTATTCCCACCAATCAGATTTAGATCTGATTTCACAAAGGGTTGTGATTAGTTAGGAAGAAGAGGAGTTGGATCACGCATAGTCTATAAATAAGACCCTGCGCCCAACTCAAGAAAAAATTGAGAATTTCCCACACCCCAAGGCTGCCTCTCTCTTCCTCCTCCATGCCAAGCCCATCTTCTCTCTCTCCTCTGCACGCCCGAAGTAGTTTGGGATCCAAGTTGGTGCAATACAGATAAGAGAAAGGCGATAGAAAGCTAGAAGGCTGTGCTGCTGCAAAGGACAACTGCTGATCTTCGAAAGGTATTTTAAAGATCCTCCAAATTAGATTCAGATCTAATTTTTGGAGATGTGATAGAGAAGAAGAGGATCTCCAGATCCAGCCTGAGTGGATACTAGTAGAGGCCAGGCACTTGCGTGGCTAGATCCAGAACCTTCCACTACTTACAGGATCATCAAATGGGTAATAGGATTACCCTACATCAAGGTAAATTAAATTTGATTTAATTTATCTAAATTTTATTTTTTTATTAAAATAAGAAGAATCATATCTAAAATATTCTAGATCTAATTTAGATCAAAGAGAAAAATTTTTGAAATATATTTCTTGATCCGATCAGATCTGAACGAACCTAGTTCGAAAAATCAGAATTTTTCTTCACGGAGATCTCCATCTATCAGATCATCGCATCATCGTTCGTGATCATCAAAATCAATTTTTTCTGATCGATGAAGCTAGGGTCATCGAATCGAGGTGATATTTTGTGATGACACTTTAATGATAATTAATTAGATAATGAATGGTGAAGATGAACATTAAATTTTAAAATTATATAATATTTAAAAAAATTATTTGCAACCTACGGTAATGGATATCAAAAACCATTGCTATAGATCTACAATAGCTTAACCATTGCTGTAGATCTATGGTAGCGATTTTGGGTAACCGCTGTCGTAGGTTAGATTAAAAGTCTCCAAATTTTTTTTCTGCTTCCCTTTTGTGCGTGCTCGAACTCTCTCTCCCTATTTCCTTCCCTCCGTTGTCGGTGAGGCTTCTTCCCCCATGGCCGGTGCTGCCCCTCCTTGCCCCTCGATCGATGCCATCCCTCCTTCTCCCTCCCCCTCCGACCCCCCATCCCCGGCCGCCCCTCCCCACCATCCACCTGTTAGATATATGTGCCTTAGAAGCCAAAATTGGCTGACACTTGTAATACACTTCTAGGGGCAAAATTATAATTTTGACTATAATGAATAAAATGGGTTATTTTCTATCACATATGTGTATTTAGTGTCTATGATACATCCTTTGAGTTAATGGTAATGATAATTCATATTTTCAAGAGTTGAAAATTTAAGACATGAATAATCATTGTTAACTCATAAAATGCTCCCGACCATAGGACCATCACGAGGATGGTGATTGATCCGGAAGGTTGGTGTACAATCGCTTCTCTTTAGTAGATGAGTCTTGAGTCTACGGTGTGGAGACACTGGAGTGAAAGTATAGGTACTCGTTAAAGAACGAGGGCACTGAGCGTGACCACCTCGAGTAGTCATTAGGGAGTCTACCTTCTCGTCAATGACTGACTCAATGCTGCAGTAGTGTGTCTGGTTCTTTGACCTGAGGTGCATCGGCAGTTCACCTTGAGGGTGTTATAGTTTGACTTCACCATTACTCGATCTCCTGGCCATATGAAATCCTGAAGTGTATGTTGGCTATAGCATGTTCATTGTAGGAACTGGATGGCATCAAGATGGAATCTATCTACCTCGATGGTAGAGGAATAGCCCTATGATAATAATGAGAATCAAGTCTAGAAGTCCATGGCCATGGCAGAGTGAAATAATAGAAAGAGTTTCTATTTAGATTTTTACATCGAACTCGAATCGAATGATTACATCATATGACAGAGACTAGGGTTTGACGAGTTTACCTTAACCCTAATCTGATCGGGGCTCAAGATAGAAGAACTTAATCACATAGGTAGCTGCACCAAGAGGTTCGCATTCAGCTTCGATGGGTTGCCACCATATACTGCTAGGTGTCATTGGTGGATTTTGGGAGCAATTAGAATGATTTAGATGATCGATCATTCTAGCTGTTCGAATCAGAAGAGTTCTGATCCATCGAAAGGAGTTTCGATGATGTCGATGATAGAGATCATGACATATCCCATTACCATACAGAACTGAATCTAACTGGGTCACACAAACAAGGGTTTGAATCTGGTGATCATCAATTGAACTGATCCAGTTTAATTGATCTGAATGAGATTCAATTAGGTTCAAAAAAATCATGCTAGCACTCGATTGAACCTAACGTTCTTCTTTTGCTATCATAAATTAGTTGTCCTGACTGAGCCAAAGGAGTTTGTGCTCAATCAGAGGCCTTCATATGGTCTGATTGGCGGTTGTCCAAGTCAGAAAAGGTTGTCTTATTTTGTAAGACATTACCTGCCATTTTTGGTCACCTACCATTTCTTGTTCTTTGACTTTGGTCAAAAGTCTACCTTTGACTGGTCAAATGTTGACCATTGACACTTTGACTTTTGACCACATGTCACACACCTATTGGAGAGCTGGTGGGGGCTTGTCTCCCTACCAGAACCTAGCAAGGAAGAGGGCGCATGCCACCCTTGGCATGTGCCCAAGTTGGAGGCACCTAGGAGTCCTTGTTGGACAAGGACTCCATCTCATTTTTGGATTCCAATTAGAGTTCTCCTAAGAACCAACTTTGACTGGTCTTAGGCACCCTCTAAGGAGGAATCCAGGGGCCTCTATTCCCATCAATCAGATTTAGATCTGATTACACAAAGTATTGTGATTGGTTGGGAAGAAGAGAAGTTGGATCACAGTCAGTCTATAAATAAGACCCTGTGCCCAACTCAGATTAATGAAAAAAGTTTGAGAAACCCCATGCCCCAAGGCTGCCTCTCTCTCCTTCCTCCATGCCAAACTCACCTTCTCCCTCTCCTCTCCACATCCAAAAGGAGTTTTGGACCTTGGTTGGTGCGATCCAGATCAAAGAAAGGCGAGTTAAAGCTAGAAGGTTGTGCTGCTGCAAAGGACGACTGCTGATCTTCAAAAGAAGTTTTGAAGATCCTCTAGATCAGATCCAGATTTGATTTTTGGAGGCGTGATAGAAAAGAAGAGGATCTCTAGATCCAGCCCAAGTGGATACCGACAAAGGCCAGGCACTTGCGTGGCTAGATCCAGAACCTTCCGCTGCAAACAGGATCATCAACGGGTAATAGGATTACCCAAATTAGGTAAATTAAATTTGATTTAATTTATTCTTATTTTATTTATTAAAATAATAAGAATCAGATCTAAAACATCCTAGATCTAATATAGATCAAAGAGAAAAAATTTTAAAATATATCTCTTGATCTGATCAGATTTGAACGAATTTGGATTGGAAAATCAGGATTTCCCTTCACCGCCACCCCCACCCCCACCATCCCCCGGCTGCCCCTCCTTTCCCCATCCCCGGTCGCTCCTCCCTGCCACCTGCCACCCACCACACCCCACCCGACCCCCGCACCCTCCACCCTTTCCCAGCCACCCTCCTTCCCCCCATCCCTGGCTGCCCCTTCCAGCCACCCTGCCACCCCCCAACCCCCCATCTCCGACCGCCCTCCCCGTTACCCCCACCCTCCCCCCAGCTGCCCCTCCTCCCCTCCCATCCCAGTCGCTCCTTCCTGCCACCCGCCACCCCCCACTCAGCCCCCCACACCCACCCTCCCCTGGCCGCCCCTCTTCCCCCATCCCCGACTGTCCCTTCCCGCTACCCTACCACCCCCTAGCCCCCATCTCCGGCCGCCCCTCCCCACCACCCCCACCAGACCCCCCACCCCCAATCCTCCCCATGACTACCCCTCCTTTCTCCCATCCCGACCACCTCTCTGCCACCTGCCACACCCCAGCCCCAGCCCCCATCCCCGGTCGCCCTCCCCACCACCCCACCCTCGACACTCCTCCTCCCAATCGTCGACCCTCCCATCACTATGCCCCCTCCCCGCTAGCCCCCCATCCCCGACCATCCTTGCTCTCTCTCTCTTCCTCTTTCACTCTCTTTTTTTATCTCACTATTTTGCTTTTGTTTCACAGGTTACCTCTAGTGCCATCATCGCGACGACCCTCGAAACATTTGGTGCAACCGCTTATATAGCCATAGGTATATTTTTTTTTTTAATTTTATAGTATTATTTATTAATCACTAGACTAGACTTATCAATGGGTCGGATTCGGATTGAAATCTGAATATTTAAATTTGGACCCAATTTTAATTACTTGTACTGGACCCAAATCCGAATATCCGATGGGTCTGTACTTGAAGTATCCAAACCCAAATCCTAATGGATCTTGGATATTCGGACCTAATTTTGAAATCTAAAACTAAGAAAGAGAGAGGGAGAGAGGGAGGGAGGGGGTCCGACCTCACCGCCATCGTCGACAAGGAAGATCGAGAGAGAGAGAGAGGAGGAGGTCCGACTTTGCCATCATCATCGGTAAGGGAGACTGAGAGAGAGAGAGAGAGGAGGAAGGGGGTCCGGCATCGTCGATAAGGGAGATCGAGAGAGTGAGAGAGGGAGCAAGGGGTTTGGCCTCGTCGCCATCACCAGCGAGGGAGATCGAGAGAGGGAGAGAGGGAGGGAGGGGGTCCAACTCGCCGATGAGGGATGAGATCAAGAGAGGAAGAGAGGGAGATCGAGAGAGGGAGAGAGGGATCAGGGAGGGGGTCTGGCCTTACCGACGATGGAGATCGAGTGGAAGATGGGCAGTCAAAAAGATGAGGAGAGGGTGGAGATAGCCAAGAACAGGGGATGGCACACAGTCAAGCCGGCTCGGATATACAGCCGAGCCGGCTTGGGTCAAGATCGAGCCAGCTCGGGTCCTCCCCAAGCCGAATGTCTCAGGCACGGAGCTGGCTGTCTCAGGCATGGAGCCGGCTCGGCTTCTGAGTGAGCCAACTCGATGGATATGAACAAAATTTGATGTCTCTCTAAGGTTCCAACATTAAGCCCTAAGGTGCCGCCATCATCTACTTCATTTTTCTTTCAGATTTTTGGATTAACACCCAGGTTTGTGCAAGAGATTGGATCTACAACTATTGCTTATCCTTAATTATTTATGAATGTAGTTTATGTTGTAGAATTTATTGCATAATATTTTATGGATGTTTATATCTTGTTGCTTTTGTTTATTGCATTGTATAACGATAGACCCATCAATTGATTAGTATACATATTAGAGACTATTTATTGATCCTATACTAATATTATTATTCAACATGTTATATTGATTAATGTTCATTAACATTGAAGGTCACGATGACACAAAAATGCCATCTAGCATTCACCCCTGTCCCTCGGTGGGTTATGCGTAGTTTAGCATCTGAGGAGCAGTCGGAGCATACTCCATCCACCTCGACATCGGCTGCTCGGGGACCTCCATTATCGGCATCTACTCCATCGATGACATCTACTTCATTGACGGCATCTACTCCACTGGCAGCTGAGCCTCTACCATCGTCCATATCTGAGATACATGCTACTGCGTAGGCATCTAAGTGTACATTTTTATTATATTAGCACCACTTTATTTTTTATATAGTATTTGTATACTTATATATTTGCATAATATATTTGCATTGTAGGTACATCATCCAGCCGGACATTTCGCAGTCCCACACGTATGGCACACGTGTGGAACTGCCAGTATCAGGTGATGGTCTATTATGATGCGGAGTGGAGGTCGATAGGAGAGATCATGTGGGAGATGCAATTATTTTTTGGAGTTCTTGTGAGGTGGTCGGACATCATTTCCGTAGAGCCCAGAGATTGGCGTTTGATGGATGCTACCATCAGGGATCGGGTATGGGTCGAGATATGGGTAAGTATGCGCATCTTAGTTATATTTATGCATTTTATAAGTTTACACTATATATATTTGATTAGAATAATTTTATAACTAATTTTTGATAACTTTGTGTAGAGGAGGTACGACTTTCTCGATCACGAGAGGGCTCAAGATGTCCGACTGAGGAAGATCGAAGAGTTGTACTAGGGTTATAAGATCAAGCTCGATAGAGGATGGCTTGAGCATCGATGAGACACTCTGGAGGAGCTTATTCCCTAGATACAGGACTGTCCTCCGAGTCAGTGGGAGAGGATGGTTAGACATTGGAGGAGCCAGGAGTTTGAGGTAAAATTTCAAACTTTTGAATTTTTCAATATGCTTAAAATTTTATTTAAATATTTTTAAATATTTATTATTTATTTGAATACTTATTAGGCTACCTTCCATCAGAACTAGGAGAACCTTGTAGCCCAAGAGTGTATGCACACTCTAGGCCACGAGTCTATGGCCAATTATGTGCATAGAGAGGTAATTAATTCTAAATCTTACTAGATAAATTAAATTCATATTTTTTATCATCTTTTTGATAAATTTGTTCTTTATTATAGCTGATGAGAGATGGAGTGATGCCTAACCATAGCGAGATCTTTCGATCCAACCACATGAATAAGATGGATAGGCCGATGAATGCCGTGATTTAATGTATTTTTGTAAGTATTAAATATATTAGTATATATGATTAGTATTATAATATTTCTTATAAAATTTTATTTTAATTTATAATTACAGGATCAGTTAGATGCGCTCGCGAGCGAGGGCCCGAATACCTCTGGGCCCCATGACCATCTATCTTAGATCTTGGGGCCTGAGTACTCTAGGAGGATCTGATGTAGGCTCGGACACATGACGATGAGCTACTAATCTGAGGCGAGCATCTTCTCATAGACTTTCGATGTCATCAGCCAGGAGGAGCTTGAGGAGGCATTGGCATGGATAGATCATGCTACAACATGGGCAGATCGGGCTGAGGAGCATGCATCTCATCTGGAGGGGATCATGAGAGATATGATGTCGACACTCAGCACGCATTTTAGAGTCACGAGATTCGAGGATATGTTGGCCCGCATTCCAGCTTCAGCTTTGGCTCCAGCACCAGCTCCAGCTCCAGCTCTGGTTTCGACTCCGACTCCAGGTGACGATGACGATGATGTAGATTTAGGAGACTTTTGATGTATTTATTTTTTTAAAAAAAATATTATAATAAATTTTATTCGATAATAAAATTTTAGCATTTCAGAATAATTTTTGTGTTTATTATATTTTCTCATGTTATATATCTATATTTATTAGGTAAAATATATAAAAAAATAAAAATTTTAATTTTTTTAATTATTCATGATCTACGGTAGTGGTTTTATAACCGCTGTCATATCTGTGCCAACCATTGCCATAGATCTCTGGAGCAAATGGTGCTAACCGTTGTATTAGATCTATGATAGTGATTAAGAAACCACTGCTATAGATTACCTATGGTAGCGGTTATATAACCGCTGCTATAGATAACCTATGGCAGCAGTTTCAAACAACTTCTGCTATAGAGCTACGATGATGGCTTCAGTAGCAGCAGCTAAATAACCGCTATCATAGCCTATGGTAGCGATTTTTTGGGCTATGGCAGTGGTTACGAACTGCTATCATAGCCCTTTTTTGTAGTAGTGATCCCAACTTCGCACAAAAGATATACAATGTGAGATTGGGCTTATCATGCAATGGTTTTAATTCATTCAAGCATATGAATACCGTCCACAATGTATGGCCAGTGTTTATTCATGTTTACAACCTTCCATCATGGATGTGTATGAAAAAATTCTTTGCTTTCATGACAGCACTCTTTTTTAGATCGATGGAGGTGGGTAATGACATTGATGTCCATTTGCAATCTCTTATTATTGAGTTGAAATAATTATGGAGCATTCAAGGTGTTCAAACTTTTGATGCTTTGATGAATGAGTCATTCTCCATACTTGCAGTGCTTCTGTGGATAATAAATAACTTTTCTTCTTATGCCCTAATGTTAGATTGGAGCATGAAAGGTGAGCTAGCATGTCCGATTTGTGAAAAAAATACCCGATCTAAAAGATTGATATATTGGATAAGCTTTAGCTTTATAGGGCATCGATGTTTCCTCCATCAAAATCATCCATACAAAAGGGATGCACGCTTCTTCGATGACACTATTAAAGAAGATGAGGCACCTAGCAGGATGTCTGGGAGTGAGGTGTTGAGAGAGTTAGATATCTCAGTATTAAATTTAAGAAAGGTGATCTGATTGGTGGTATAAAGAGAAAGCGTCGATCAAAAATAGATGACACACACTTTAATTGGAGGAAAAAAGCATCTTCTTTGACTTGCCATATTAGAAGATAAATTTATTGCACCACTATTTAGATATAATGCATATTGAAAAAAACGTGTACGAGCTCCTACTGGCAACAATCTTGAACATCAAGGGTAAGACTAAGGATGACCAAAATTTTTATTTGACTTGAAAGAATAGGGTATTAAGAGATCACTCCAACTTAAGCCGATAGGGGAAGAACAATAGAAGCTCCCTCTTGTATGCTATATTATGAATGCCTCTGAATAGTCTATATTTCTTCATATATTGAAGAATATTAAGGTCCCAGATGGATACTAAAGCAATATATCAAAGCTTGTGAATAGTAAGGATGTCAAACTTGGGAGATTGAAGACTTGTGATTATAATGTGTTGATGCAGGAGTTGATTCCAATAGCTATTCACCATGTATTGCCAAACAATATTAGAATGGTTGTTATTTGTCTTTGCAACTTCTACAGAGATATTTATGTGATGAGGATGCTTAAGAAAGATGTAAAAAAAATAAAGACAAGGATGGTGACTATATTATATAATCTGGAGAAGATATTTTCATCATCATTTTTCATAGTTATGATGCATCTCATCATGCACCTTGCAAGAAAAGTTGCACTTAGAGGCCCAGTATTCTATCGATGGATGTACCTCATCGAAAAAAATATTCAAATGCTGAAATTTTATGTAAGAAATATGAATCGCTCTGAGGGATCCATAGCAAAAGATTATTTGGATCAAGAGTCTATTGATTTTTGTATCATATACTTAAACAAGCTCGAGACATATCATAACTGACCAATGAGAAATTATGTTGATCAGTATGAGCCAATTGAGCCAGCATTTGAGTCCATTCTATAGCTAGGTGGACTTTCCACTTCATATCGTCTCATTAATTTGAGCATTGAGAAAAGGGATAAGGCGTACCGCTACATTCTCTTTAACTATGATGTCATTAAGACATACATAAGATGAGTCACTCAGTCTTATTTATTTTTAATATTTAAAAAAAAATATTTTATTATACCTAAATTTATTCTTTATGTATGCAGCAAACACAAGAAGGTCATAAGAGTAAAATACGCGCTCTAAATATATGAGAGAAAGAAAAAATGCATAGTAAAGAATTTTTTGAGTGGTTCAAAGATCATGTAAGTGGGCACATATTCTTATCTTGTGCATCTTATTTGAACATGTTTACTAATTAGGTATCATCTACTTAAGGAAGGAGATTACTGCTCGATGATGTGACCGTTGAAGTGCTTGCTCTTTCAATGGGATCTAATCGTATCATGTGTGAGTACAAACAGCTTATCATTAATGGCTATAGATTTAATATTCATAGCCAACCCATAAATATGGCAATATAAAATTGTGGTATGATGTTGAGTGCCACCACTGATTATTGTGCTAGCTCGAGAGATTCACAACCTTGTATCGAGAATCTGAACTATTATAGGGTAGTGGGGAAGATAGTCATCTTGAACTACTATTCTAAAATGAGGATTGCATTGATGAAATGCGATTGGTTTGATACCTTGTCTTAGTCAAGAATGAAGACTGATGAGTGTGGTTTTACTCTCGTCAATATGTAAAGCCATCTCTGATTGAAGAATCCTATATACTTGCCTCCTAAGCAAGTCAAGTCTTCTATGTTAGTGATCCCTTGGATTCTCAATGAGGTACTATTGTGAGGATGGTGCCTAGGTATATGTTTGATGATACCAAGGTTCATAACAATGTTGGACCATGCATACAAAGTGCTTATATAGAGCAAAACTTACATGGTGCCGTCGAGGTCCCAGATACATTTGTTAGAAGTGATGGCGATGTCCATATTGTAGATACAACTAGATGATGAGTTCAATATTTTGGTATAAATATTAGTCTATTTATTGATGCTCTACTAATATTATTATTCAATATATTATATTAATTAATGTTCATTAATATTGCAAGTCATGATGGCACCGAAATGCTATCTTGCTTTCACCTCCATCCTTCAACGGGCTACACGGGGCTCTGCATCTAAGTCGTAGCTAGAGCATACTCCATCCACCTCCATATCAGCTTCGGCTTTGGCTATCCAAGCACTACCAATATCTATTCCTCCACCAGCATCTACTCCATCAATATTTGAGCCTCCACCATCAACCACATTTATGGCACATACTCCATCCATCGATGAGTCTCCATTGGCATCCACACCGTATGTTGCTTTCTTTATAAGTTATAACCGCAAGCGCACGGTGTGTAGAGTAGCATGTCTAGTGAGTACGGATCTATCCCATGAGGAAATGGTGTTTAAATTATGTCTAAACCCCTGTTCAGACAAGGTTCAACAAGAATGGACACAAGTTAATTAAATAAAGAGTAATTTAGAAATATGTAATGTAAAGGCCTAAGGTTTTTGAATCTGCTAAACCAATGTTTTAGAAAATCTTTCTAATGATCTTCCTAATCATATCCTCCAAATTCCTTCCTTTGTATCAACCAAGATGGATTATGAAGAGATTAAACTCAACTATAACCCATCAAAGTTTTACAAGAAAGAAAAGCATAGAATATAAGTATTGTTGAACAGTCTCTCTTCGTCCTTCTTGCACTAAATCAAGTATGAATTATAATGGGATTAAAACCCAATAATAATTCATAAAGTCTCTTGGTAAGAAGTTTAAAAAGAAGAATGACTTCCTAAAAATTGAAAGCTTAAGAAAAGATCCTTGGAAATAAATTTAGATTAAAAATTGAAAGCTCAAGATCTAGCTTCATCACCAACCCTAGGAGTTTGCTTAACTAGACATTATTTAGATTAAAATTTGAAAGTAAATTTAAAAGTAAAAACTAAATTCCTACACTACTAGCCAGAATTCATATTTCTAATTTTTTTAATATATGCAAAAATTTAAACTAGCCCAATAGCAAAAATTTAATTGCATAATTTAAATAGCATGAATATAAACTAACCTAATGCTGGAGTTAAAATTAAAACAAAAATTTTTTGCTAGAAAAATTAAACAATCTTAATGACATACTATTTAACTCCTAAGCCATTGACAGGGGCTTGGAGTTATAAAAGAAATGAACTAAATAACTCTAGCTTTCTCTCTTTCTAAAAGACAAGAAGGAAGTAGATGGGTTGGAAAATACTTCTCGAAAAAAAAATATATCCCCCCTCCCCCGTTCTTTTTTTTTTTATAGGCGAAGGAGGGCGCATCATCCCCACATAAAAGTAGAGTTGGTTTCCCATCTCAATCTGCTTCAACGACTTCTATTTTCTCAAAACTATCCGCTGGATCGTTGCATCGCACCCACTTCTATTTTCTCAAAGCTATCCATTTGATCATCGCATCGCACCCACTTCTATTTTCTCAGAGCTAACCATTGGATCGTCGCATCACATCTACTTCTGTTTTCTCAAAGTTATCCATAACTTTCTTCTTTTGGATAACTTAAGCACCCAACAATCAAATAGAAGGGAGGTGGCTATGCTGTTGGGAGACAATCCGTCTGGACACGAGGATGGGGTGGCATGGTGGCATGGAGAGAGGGGTTCCGTAGCAACATAGGGGAGGATGACTGTGGCGGAGTTGGGCAGCAGCACAAAGATGAAGAGGCGAGCCATGGGGTGGTGCTCTCGGGCATGCCAGTTCCTTAAAACAAGGAGGATGGTTGCGGTGGCATGATGGTCGGTGGAAGATCGAGTGGTTCATTATGAAGCTGGGGCCGACAACTGGATGGGTAAGAAGGTGGCTGCGATCGATCATCGGGTGGAGAGCTTTCAATCAACTTTGGTGATTGTTGCTTGATCGATTGCAGAGAAGAAAGGGAAAAGGGAGGCTTTTTCCAGCATCTCCGATGGATTCCGACGAGGTGGCAATGGTTGAAACATTGAAAGAAAAGAAATTATCCCTTTCTTGAAATTTTTCTGACGATCGGCAAGGTGGATGAAGGCGAGGTGCTGGCAGCAAGTTTTCGACAACAACAAGAGCAAATGTTAATTTTTCAAAGATGATCAAACGATCGGATTGGCTTGTGGTCCATGGCCCTATTTCATGGACCAACAGTCATGGAGGTTGAAGGTTGAAGGTTAGGGATAACTGCTTTGAAATCCATGCAAGAATTGATCTTCTAACTTTATTTGACCTTCGATTTTAGTTTCGATCGTATCGTTGAAATCCTGAAAACCTGCTCTTCATGTTGGCATGTGCTTTCATTCAAAACACTACATAAAAGTATCAATTTTAATTAAATAAGTTAATTTGATATATAAATTAATCCACTTATATTTAATTTTTATGCATTTATCACTCCCCCCAACTTGAATCTTACTCATCCTCGAGTAAAGATAATTTAAGAAAGGCTACCAAAAACTTCTAATATCATACACAAGTGTACTAGACTTAAAGGTTGTTCTCATATCCTTTTTATAAGTAGAAGATAGTAGATGAAACAAGTCATTGGGATATTAATAGCTTCAAGTAAATTAGTGAAGTGCAAACTCCTTATTTTTCAAGGATAGTTCTTGGCCAACTCCTACTGTTATTTCTGAATCCTCTACTCCATTGGAGTGGTGAGATATTATTTTTATGCAAGTAAGTTCCTCTTATTATTATTATTATTATTATTATTATTATTATTATTATTATTATTATTATTATTATTTTTAAATGTACGGACCTTGCAATGCCTTAATCTCTTAAGCTTTCTATCTGACTCTTATAACAGTTTTCGACCAATGTCTCCCTGACCAGTTGGCCTTAAGGCACTAGGTGTAGAACACCCCTCAGGCTTACTGGCTTGAGTTAGAAAGGCTATAGATCAAAGTCGGTTGTATAGCAAAATTTCTTCACACCTCCACTTTTTGATGCGAGACTCAACACTTACTTAGGCGAGGAGGCCCGGTTACTTAGTGAAACAATGCTTAAAATTTACTTTTATTATCTTTTTTTTTAATTATTATTATAATAAAGAGAACTTTTCATTTACTAATACCTACACATATCCAAGAAATAGATTCTTCTTTGATGCAAATAGGAGGGTTGGAATTATCTGAAAATTGATTTCATTCTTACTTGCCCTCTTTACTTGAGTCTATTAATATTTTGCCTCTCATCATTTCATAAATCATCTAGATTGTTCAATCAATTACTTATCAAAAGTGTGTGATTTAACCTAAGTCCAAAATTGACAAGTGTAAGATTAAGAAGGTAAAGGTAGCATCCAATTATTTACTTATTTTGCTTATTATTCTCCCAAGAAAATAATTTCTAATTATAAGCATGATATGGTATAAAAGAGAATGAGGACACATGAGGAAGAATTTTCTTGAGCTCTCCCCCCAACTTAGCCAATGGAGCTTATTTGATCTGATAATGCTAAAAAAAAAACTAATTAGAAAGAAAGAAGCTGGGTTGTCTCCTAGGAGCGCTATGTTTAAAGTCTTCAGCCAGACTAAATAGTGATAACAGACTAATTGAGAGATGTTGGTTCATAAAGAACCATGGCTTCCTCCATATATTCAATAGGCAGTTCCAAGAATGGTTTTGATCGTAGATCATTAACTTTAAAAGTAACACCATTACTAGGGTTTTTAATTTCGACAGCCCCATATGGGAAGATTTCTTTAACCACGAAAGGTCCTGTCCATCTAGACCTAAGCTTTCCAGGAAAATGATGCAACCTTGAATTATAAATAAAATTTTTTGCCCAAGAGTAAAAGATTTCCTATGAATTGCTTGATCATGAAATACTTTCATCCGTTCCTTGTATACCCTGGCATTCTCATAAGCTTCATTTCTTAGTTCTTCTAATTTATTTATCCGAAGCTTCCTTTGGGTTCTGGCTACGTCAAGGTCCATATTTAATTTCTTTATTGCCCACATGGCTTTATGTTCTAACTCAACAGGCAAGTGTCATGGTTTTCCAAACATAATCCTATAAGGAGACATTCCTAGATTTGTCTTGTAGGCGGTGTGGTATGCCCAAAGTGCGTCAACTAATTTCACAGATCAATCCTTTCTATTGGCATTAACAATTTTCTCCAAGATTTATTTGATTTGTCTATTGGACACTTCTACTTGCCTGCTTGTTTGAGGATGATAAGGTGTGGCCAACTTGTGGATAACATTATATTTTTTCATTAGAGTGGCAAAGGGTTGATTACAAAAATATATTCCCCAATCATTAATGATTGCTCTAGGGATACCAAAGCGAGAGAGAATATTTTTGTTAAGAAATTTAATGATCACTTTGCTATCATTAGATTTACATGGAATGACTTCTACCCACTTGGAAACATAATCAACAGCCACTAAGATATATTCATTTCCAAAGAAATTTGGAAATGATCCCATAAAATCAAATCCCCAGACATCAAAAATTTCAACTACCAAGATTGGATTGAGTGGCATCATATCTTTCTTTATAATTCGACCCATTTGTTGGCATCGATCACAACTTTTGCAGTACACATGTGCATCCTTAAATAAATTAGACCAATAAAATCCACATTGAAGTACTTTGGCAGCGTCTTCTTGGATGCGAAATGACCACCACATGCTTGGTCATGGCAAAATGACAAAATACTTTTAACCTTATTATCCGGGACACACCTCCTAATGATTAGATCAAGATACTGTTTAAACAGATATGGATCATCCCAAATGAAGTACTTTACTTGGAAAAGAATTTGTGTTTATCCTGACTAGTCTAATGAGAAGGCACTTTACCAATGGCTAAATAATTCACAATATCCACATACCATGGTTCAGTGGACACCGACATGAGTTGTTCATCTGAAAAATACTCATTGACAGGTGGTTCATTAGATGGTGCAACTATGATTCGGGATAAGTGATCAGTAACTACATTCTCTGACCCTTTCTTATTTTTAATTTTCAGATCAAATTCTTGAAGGAGCAAGATCCATCGAATTAAACATGCCTTAGCATCTTTTTTTGCTAGGAGATGTCTAATGGCTGAGTGATCAGTATAAACAATAACATGGGATCCAACCAAATAGGATCTAAATTTCTCCAAGGCAAAAATAATGGCTAAGAACTCCTCAGTAGTGGTGTAATTTAGCTGTGCATCATTTAAAGTTTTACTGGCATAATAAATAACTCTTGGTAGCTTGTTGATTCTTTGACCTAAGACTGCACCTATAGCATGATCAGATGCATCGCACATGAGTTCGAAAGGTTCGATCTAGATAGGTGGATGAATGATGGGAGCTAAAATGAGTACCCTTTTAAAAAATTCAAAAGATTCAAGGCATTTAGAAGTAAACTCAAATTTTGCTTCTTTCGCTAACAAATTCGTCAATGGGCGAGCTACTTTGCTAAAATCAGGTATGAACCTTCTATAAAATCTAGCATGTCCTAAGAATGAACGAATTTCTTTAACAATCTTGGGTGGTGGAAGACTTGCAATCAGATCAACTTTGGCCTTGTCAACTTCTATTCTCCTTTTTGAAACAACATGGCCATGAACTATACCTTCTATAACCATGAATTGACATTTTTCCCAATTAAGAACTAAATGCTTCTCCTTACATCTTCTTAGGACTATTATTAGATGGTTTAAACATTTGGAGAAGGTAGGACCAAACACAGAAAAGTCATCCATAAAAATTTCTAAAAATCGTTCAACCATATCAAAAAAAATGCTGATCATACATCTCTGGAAGGTTGCTGGAGCATTACATAGTCCAAAGGGCATGCACCTATAAGCAAAGGTTCCAAATGGGCAAGTGAATGTGGTCTTTTTCTGATCTTCAGGGGCTATGGGGATCTGATTATAACCAAAATATCCATCAAGAAAATAATAAAACTCTTGTCCGGCTAACTTTTCTAACATCTGGTCAATAAATGGCAAAGGAAAGTGATCTTTTCTTATTGCAGCATTTAGTTTTCTATAGTCTATACAGACCCTCCATCCTATTTGGGTTCTAGTTAGGATAAATTCATTGGCTTCATTTTGGACCACTATTACCCCAGATTTTTTTGGTACTACTTGTACTGGACTTACCCAAGAACCATCAGAAATGAGGTAAATAATTTCATTATCCGACAACTTCAAAATCTCTTTCTTGACTACATCCTTCATGGCTGGGTTCAATCTTCTTTGGGCATCTCGAGTTGGTTTAGCCTCTTCCTCTAGGTGTATCCTATGTTGAACTATGGAAGGGCTTATTCTTTTAATGTCTGCCATGGTCCAGCCTATTGCTTCTCGATTTTTTCTTAAGACCACTAATAATTCCTCCTCTTGGTTAGAATTCAGGTCTGATAAAATAATTACAGGCAAGATTTTCTCTGGACCTAAATATACATACTTGAGGTGCTTAAGGAGGGGTTTCATTTCTAACTTGGGTGCCTTTTTTGATGACTCAGGTGATGGTTCAGTCATTTCTATGAGTGGTTTAGTGGAAGGCTCCCATCTCTGGCTATTTTTATTATCTTCAAGTATTTTATCTAAGTTCTCATATTCATCGATTGGCCAGATACTAGATTCAAGATCGACGTCCTCATCGCTAATGTCTATAGGTTCATAAATTTTATCTTGGACTACACTTACATTAGCATGCTTGGTAGATTCCTATTCCAAATTGAAAATATTCAGCTCGATAGTTATGTTTTCAAAAGACAGCTTCATAAGTCCACTTCGATAATTGATTTCAGCATTAGCAATAGCTAGGAATGGTCTTCCTAAAATCACTGGGATGTGACCCTTAGAATTTGATATTGGCTCAGTCTCCAAAATGATAAAATCTATAGAAAAGATAAAATTGCCAACCTTGATTAATACATCTTCTACCATTCCCTTAGAGATCCTAAAAGATCGATCTGCTAATTGTAATGTAATCCCTATTGGCTGAAGTTTTTCCAATCCCAATTGCTCATAAATTGAATAGGGCAAAATATTTACACTAGCCCTTAAATCAAGCAAGGCCTTCTCAATATGGGTTTCTCCTATGACACATGAAATTGTTGGAGAACTTGGATCCTTGTATTTTATGGGCATATGACTTAACAAGTATGAACTCACAGTTGCTGCTAAGAAAGCTCTCTTTGGTACATTGGTGGTCTTTTTCTTAGTACAAAGGTCTTTTAAGAACTTGGCATAAGTCAAAACCTATTGAATCATGTCTAGTAGAGGGATATTTATCTGAACTTGCTTAAATACCTCTAACATTTTATCTAAATGTTTCGATTGTTTATTAGACCTTAATCAATTTGAAAAAGGAGCTCTAGAGATTGTGGGCATCTAGTTTGTTACACTATCAGTTTCAGGAGCTTGAGTTTGTAAGGTAGATTGTTCATTGGGTGGCTCAACAGGCTCAGCACTCAAGTCTTCTCTAATGTCAGGTGTATCTACCTTATTGTCCACTTATTTTTTTGATCTCAAGGAATGAATAGCACTAACTTGATTAACCTAGTTTCCTTGGGATGGTCTACCATTTTGATTTCTTAGGTTGGTCTCAGGTTGGGTAGGTAGCCTACCTCACTTATGTTCACTTATAGTGGATGCTAGCTGACCCACTTGCATTTCCAAATGAGCTATGGCCTGAGAATTTGAATTCAGAAGTTGTCTCATGGTTTGCATGAAATTACTTAAGGTGGCATTGGTGTCAGCATTACATTTGACTAGGGCTTTCAGGCTTTTCTCTAAAGAATTAAGTTTCTTTTCATTAAAGCCTAATGGTGGCAAAGTGTTCATTACAGGATTAGGCCTTGGATTCTGCTGATTTAAACTTGGACTACCTATATTTGGATTTTGTGACCATGAGAAATTTGGATGATTCCTCCATCTTGGATTATAAGTGGGTGCATAGGGATTGTTTAATGGTCTCTGATATGTGACATTCACCTATGCACATCCATATCTATTGGGTTCATTAGGAGGGGACATTCCTCAAGGACATGGTCTGATGCATTGCACCCGTTGCATATGGGTGCAGACACTTGGTTTACTTTGGCTGGTCTTTGAAGTTCTAAGGCCTCTAACGTACGTGTCAATGTTGCAATTTTGGCTTCTGCAGCTAGGGAGGTTTGAATTTGGTGTATTCCACCTCTTGAAGGTATAAATTTTTTTGGTTCCCTAGTTATTTTTCATTGTAAACTTTTCTCGGCTAGGTCTTTTAAAAATTGCCAGGCTTCAATTGCTTCTTTGTACATAAATTATTTCTGGCACATGGATTCTAACATTGTTTAGAAATTTGAATCTAATCCTTCATAAATTATTTGGCACAGCGTCCAAGTTTCTATTCCATGGTGTGGGCATTAGGTCAAGAGATTCTTGAATCGATCAAAGTATTTCCAGAATGATTCACCAGCTAGTTGATAGAATTGCTTTATTTCATTTCTAATTCTAGCTATTTTATGTTGAGAAAAATATTTTTTCAAGAATATTCTCACAAAGCCCTCCCAGGTCATGATAGATTGATTTGAAAGACTATAAAGCCACTTTTTGGCATTATCCTTAAGGGCAAAATTGATTAATCTCAGTTTGATTTCATCCTCTCACAATTATTGTAGTTTCGTGGTTGCACAGACCTCTTCAAATTTCCTCATGAATATATATGCATCCTCTATTTCCATGAATTTTGGAAGCATGTTAATGATTTGAGGTTTAATTTCAAAGTTGTTTGCTATGGGTAGGGGCAACCTGATGTAACAGGGTTGGATGGAGCCAACTGGATAACATAAGTCCTTAAGAGTTTGAGGTTGAGACTGATTTGCTAAATCCATTGTGGATGTTGAGATTGTAGGATCTGAAACAGGAACTAAATCCATTTTGACTAGTCGACTTGAAATCCTTCTCCACACGGGTGTTAGAGAATTCACTATATTCTCAATGTCCTCAATCTTTTTTTTTTATTTTTTTTAAAACTCTCTTTTTTAAGTTCTAAATTAATTTAATCTTTTCATATCCTAGGACAACCATGCAACATAACTTCCCATTATGCCAGGGCAACCTTATGTCAGGAAAATAGAGATTGAAAATACCTAAAGTAAAAATTTTTATTTTCAAACAAGTTTCATATAAATTAATCCTAACCTAAGATCAGTCTAAACCTAGACAGCTCCTAACTATTCCAAGTCAGCCTTCGAGCACTCCAAGTTCAACCAATTCACTAAATTGGTCAAGTAAGTGTAAGATTGGCGGGGGTCCCCCCATTGCTTTCCTTAGATACCAATTAGATTGGCCAGATCAGCAAATGGAATCAATTAAAGAACCGCCTTTCTTCGGGACTTAATCCCTGAACCACTTTTCTAGACATCAATTCAATGATTGAATCTAGCTTGGTATAACTCTTAGGTGTACTTGTCTTAATGAGCTCGGATGTCCCAAGAGTCAGTGTCTAATTGATTTTATTTAGAGGCTTGGGTTAATGCAAATGAAGGAGTCTAGTTTGTGGGCTAAGGAAGGATAATGAGGTCCCCACCTTATCTTGTTTAGGTTTGTGCCCTTAAAGTGATTTAAGAATGCTATACACAAATAAAAAGAGATCAAACAAATTTAAAGGAAGAACAAAACTAAACTAAAATTATGATAAAATTGCTAATAGAATAATTTAAACTACGTACCTAGCTTCCAGCACTCACCAACTTAAAATAGATCAAATTAAAGCAAGAATTTAAAATAATTTAAAACAAATCAGCTTTCCCCAGCAACAGTGCCAAAAACTTGTTGCTTTCTTTTTAAGTTATAACTGCAAGCACACGGTGTGTAGAGTAGCACGTCCAGCGAGTACAGATCGATCCCAAGAGAAAATGGTATTTAAACTATGTCAAACCTCTGTTCAGGCAAGGTTCAACAAGAATGGTCACAAGTTAATTAAATAAAGAGTAATTTAGAAATAAGTAATGTAAAGGCCTAAGGTTTTTGAATCAGCTAAACCAATGTTTTAGAAAATCTTTCTAATGATCTCCCTAATGATATCCTCCAAATTTCTTCCTTTGTATCAACCAAGTATGGATTATGAAGAGATTAAAACTCAACTATAACCCATCAAAGTTTTACAAGGAAGAAAAGCATAGAATATAAGTATTGTTGAGCCTTCTCTCTTCATCCTTCTTGCACTGAATCAAGTATGAATTACAAAGGGATTGAAATCCAATAATAATTCATCAAGTCTCTTGGTAACAGGTTTAAAAGAAAGAATGACTTCCTAAAAATTGAAAGCTTAAGAAAAGATCCTTAAAAAGACTTCTAATCAAGATCTAGCTTCATCGCCAACCCTAGGGGTTGGCTTAACTAGAATTATTTAGATTAAAATTTAAAAATAAATTTAAAAGTAAAAACTAAATTCCTACACTACTAGCCAGAATTTATATTTCTAATTTTTTTAATATATGCAAAAATTTAAACTAGTCCAATAGCAAAAATTTAATTGCATAATTTAAATAGCATGAATATAAACTAACATAATGCTGGAATTAAAATTAAAACAAAAATTTTTTGCTAGAAAAATTAAACAATCTTAGTGACATACTATTTAACTCCTAAGACATTGACAGGGGCTTGGAGTTACAAAAGAAATAAACTAAATAACTCTAGCTTTCTCTCTTTCTGAAGGACAAGAAGAAGGAAGTAGATGGGTTCGAAAATACTTCTCGAAAAAAAAAATATATCCCCCCTCCCCCATTCTTTTTTTTTCTTATAAGCGAAGGAGAGCACGTCGTCCCCACGTAAAAATAGAGTTGGTTTCCCATCTCAATCTGCTTCAACGACTTCTATTTTCTCAGAGCTATCCGTTAGATCGTTGCATCACACCTGCTTCTATTTTCTCAGAGCTATCCGTTGGATCGTCGCATCGCACCCACTTCTATTTTCTTAGAGTTATCCATAACTTTCTTCTTTTGGATAACTCAAGCACCCGACCATCAAATAGAAGGGAGGTGGCTACGCTATTGGGAGAGAATCCGTCTGGACACGAGGATGGGGCAGCACGGTGGCATGGAGAGAGGGATTCCGTAGTAGCATAGGGGAGGATGGCTATGGCGGAGTTAGGCAGTGGCATAGAGATGAAGAGGGGAGCCATGGGGTGGTGCTCTTGGGCATGTTGATTCCTTAGAACAAGGAAGAAGGCTGTGGCAGCACGGTGGTCAGCGGAAGATCGGATGGTTTGTTATGAAGCTAGGGGCGATGATCGGACGGGTAAGAAGGGGGTTGCGATCGATCATCAGGTGGAGAGCTTTCGATCAACTTTGGTGATCATTGCTTAGTCGGATGCAGAGAAGAAAGGGGAAAGGGTGGCTTCTTTCAGCATCTCTAACGGATTCCAGTGAGGTGGCGATCGTTGAAATGTTGAAAGAAAAGAAACTATCACTTTCTTAAATTTTTTCTAGCGATCGGCAAGGTGGATGAAGGTGAGGTGCTGGCAGCAAGTTTCCAACAATGACGAGAGCAAATGGTGATTGTTTGGAGATGATCGAATGGTCGAATTAGCCTATGGTCCATGGCCCTGTTCCGTGGACCAACAGTCATGGAGGTTGAAGGTTAGGGATGACTACTTTGAAATCCATGCAAGAACTAATCTTCTAACTTTGTTTGACATCTGATTTCAGTTTCGATCATACCATTGGAATTCTGAAAATCTGCTCTTCGTGTTGGCACGTGCTTTCATTCAAAACACTACATAAAAGTATCAATTTTAATTAAATAAGTTAATTTAATATATAAATTTAATCCATTTATATTTAATTTTTATGCATTTATCATTGTACAATCCCATGGCCAGTAAGAGAAGGTTTTATTGTGTCAATTATTTATTTATTTATTTATATAGTTATTGTACACTCTTATATATTTGTATAATATATTTTCATTGTAGGTAAATCATCTACTAGGATATTTCATGATCCCACATGCATGCTGCATGTGTAGAACTGCCAGCATTAGATCATGGTGGAGTATGATCAGGAGGGGAGGCCAGTCGAGGCGACCGCATGGGGGATACATTCTTTTTTTGGAGTCCTTGTGAGGTGCTCCAATATTATTCCTATTGTTCCTATAGACTGATGATTGATGGATGCTGGTGTAAGGAACCAGATGTGGGAGGAGATATGAATAAGTATATCTTAATTATATTTATATATTTAATATATTTACGCTATGTTTGATTAGAATAATTTTGTAACTAACTTCTGATAACTTTTTGTAGAGAAGGTATGACTTTCTAGATCATGAGCGGGCTCGAGATGCCCATCTATAGAAGATTGGAGAGTTGTACTAGAACTATAAGATCAAGCTCCATAGAGGATGACTTGAGCACCGATGGGACATTCCAGAGGAGCTTGCTCCTTGGATTTAAGACTATCCTCTGAATCATTGGGAGGAGATAGTTAGGCATTGGAGGAGCCAAAAGTTTTAGGTTTAATTTCTTACTTTTGAATTTTTTTAATACACCAACAATTATATTTGAATATTATTTAAATACTTATTATTTAAATACTTATGATTTAAATACTTTTCAGATTGCCTCTCATCAGAATTGAAAGAATCGGGCGGTTCAGGAGTACACGCACACTCTCGAACATGAGTCTATGATCGATCGTGTGCATAGAGAAGTAATAATTTTAAATCTTAGTTTATAAATTAAATTGATATATTTTTTTTTTGCATGTTTCTAATAAGTTGATCGATTGTTATAGCTAATGATAGAGGGGATGATGTCCATCCATAGTGCCATCTTCCAATCCAGCCATGCGAACAAGAAGGATAGGTCGATGAATGTCATGATCAGAGGGACTTTTATAAGTAACAAATAGATTAGTAAGATTAGTGTTATAGCATTTCTTATGATATTTTATTTGAATTTGCAATTATAGGAGTAGTTAGACGTGCTCGCGAGTGAGGGTCCAGACACCTCTGACCCCAATGACTATCTATCTCAGGTCTTGGAGCCTGATCACTCTAAAAGGATCTGATGCAAGCCCAGATATATGTCAATGAGCTACTGGTCTAAGGCGAGCATTTCTTGATATGCTTTTGAGCTCGTTAATCAGGAGCAACTTGAGAAGGCATTGGTGTAGGCAGCTCAAGTTGAGGAGTGCACATCTTAGCTATAGAGCATCATGATCATTATGGTGATGAGGCTCTCTACATGTTTTGGAGCTGACTTCATGGGCTTTAAGGACATGTTAGCTAGCATTTCAGCTCCAGCCCCTCTAGCTCCTGTTCCTCCAGCTCATGCTCCATCTCCCCCTGGTGACAATGATTTAGATTTAGATGTAGACTTTTGATGAATTTTTTTTTAAAAATATTATAATAAATTTTATTTAATAAAAAAATTTGAGTATTTTAGAATATTCTTATATTATTTTAGATATATTCTTATGTTATATATTAAATTATATTTATTTAATAAAAAATAAAAATTAAAAAAATTATTATTTTTTTATTATTCAAAATCTATAGTAGCAGTTGGCAACCACTGCCGTAGGCATGTTGACCATTATCGTAGATTGCATGTCAATCGCTGTTATAACCTATGGTAGTAGTTGTAAAATCCTGCATTAGTTTATGGCAGCAGTTATATAACCACTACCGTAGACTATCACAGAGGTTACATAATCACTACCATAGATTCTGTAACTATATGGTTTAACAACCAGTGCTATAACTTGTAAAGCAGTGGTTATATAACCGCTGCTATATAAATCTATAGCAGCAATTGATGAACTGGTGCTATAAATCATTGTAGCATTAGTTGAATAACCGCTGCTATACATGTCATATGGTAGTGGTTATTATAGCTGCTGTAGAAACTACTGCTATAGACCTACAGCGATAGTGATAGTGGTAATGGTTAAGTAACTGCTATCGTAGACTATGATAGTTATTTTTTGGACTATAGCAGTAGTTCTGAACCACTGTCATAGCCCTTTACTATAGTAATATTGCTCAAAACCGCTACCATAGTCCTTTATTATAGTAGTGTGGCTACCCCTATTGAGTAGACCACATCCGGTCTCGTACATGTCATAGCATACATGATAGATCCCACTGCCAAGGCATATAGGATTCTACTCATATGCTTTCTCTTTTATGAAGTTGTTAAACAATCTTTTTTAGAGAGAAAAATTTCTTGGTCTATTGGTAGATAGCCTCTTTTAGAATTCGTCATGCTAAACCATTTCAGCAAGGTATCAATGTACATGGGTTGGGATAATCCAAGCAATCTTCTTGATCTATCTCTATAGTTATTCATCCATAGGATGTAGGATGCTTCTCCCAAATCCTTCATGGAGAATTGTGATGATAGCAAAAGCTTCACACTTTGTAATGCATGAATGTCATTTCTAATTAAGAAAATGTCATCCACAGTACTAGAAATATGACTACATAACCATTAGCCTATTTATAGATACAAGGCTTGTCTTCATTCTTAACGAAGCCATACATTTTGATTATTTTATCAAAATGTATATTCCAACTCCGGGATGCTTGCTTCAATACATAAATTGATCTCTATAGCTTGCATACCTTAGATTCATCTATGGATATGAACTCTTCAAGCTATATCATATACTCCTCTTTTTCTAGCTCTCCATTAAGAAAAGCCATCTTGACATCTATTTGTTAGATCTCGTAATCCAGGTATGCTACTATCACAAGCATAATCCGAATGGATTTAAGCATTGCCATAAGTTTATACCATAATGTTGGCGATATCCCTTGACAACTAGATGGACTTTATGGGTCTTGACCTTTCCATCTATGCCTCTTTTCCTTTTGAATATCCATTTGCACCCTATGGGTTTTATCCCTTCAAGCGGATCAATGAGTGTCCATACATCATTGATCTTCGTAGATTCCATTTTGGACTTCATGGTTTAGATCTTTACATGGCATCCATACAAGTGATTGGATCCTTATTATTCTTATCTAGTTTAATAGGATCACCATACCGAACTAAGAAACCATAGTATCTATCTAGCTAATGCAGTACTCTATTGGATCTCCTCAAAGGTGTCTTTATAATAGGCTCCGAGTTTGATTCTCTAATCAAATTCAGTTCTATATATCTATTTGATTGTGTTAGTTCTTCTACCTATTAAACTTCATCAAGCTCAATCTTAGAGACATTAGTTTCTTCCTTAAGAAAATCCTTTTGCAAAAAGACTGCCCTATTACTGACGAACACCCTTTATTCTTCAGCAAGATAGAAGTAATCCTCTTTAGATTTCTTAGGGTACGTAATAAACAAACATTTATTAGATCTAGGTCCAAACTTATCTATTTTTAAATATTTGACATAAGCCAAACATCCCCAAACACTAAGGTGAGAAAATACTGGCCTATGTCCTATTTATATCTCATATGGTATTTTTGTTATAGATTTGCTTAGAACCTTATTGAGTAAATAACAAGCAGACTCAAAAGCATTTCCCCAAAAAGAGATTGGCTGACTTGCAAAGCCCATATAGATCAAACTACATCTAACACTATTCGATTCCTTCTTTCAGACATCCCATTATGTTGTGATGCCATTGGAGTGATCTATTATGAGAGAATTTCATTTTTTCTAGATATATCGAAAACTCACTAATGAGGTATTTTCTTTTTTGATCTAATCAAAAAGTTTTAATACTTTTTTCAATTTACTTTTTTACTTTGTTATGAAATCATTTGAATATTTCAAATGATTCAAACTTATGTTTCATAAGATAGACGTACCTATACCTAGATAGGTCATCAGTGAAAGTAATGAAGTAATAATGTCCACCTCTAGCACTAGTATTCTGAGTAAATCTATCATAAATAGTCCATATGAGATATGGACCAGGCATAGGCCTAGACTCTCTTACATTCAGGTTTAGGGTTGTCTAGCCTATGTCCAATGTTTGCATAGTAGATAAACTTGGACACAAGTCTAATAGGTGTATGTTTATAAGGTACCTCAAGAAAACTAGGAATTAATACTTCTACCATGCTAAAGAATACAAGGTGTTCATCAATAGTAGGGCATTCTTTTTGAAAAGAGAGTTTCTTAGAGAAAGAACTAGTGCCTGAAAAGTTAAATTTGAGGAAGCTCAATCGGTAGAAAGAACTGACATAATCTAGTAAACCTATAGAATCGAATTTGATTAGATCAAACCTAGAGCCCATTAAAGAGATACCTCTAAGAAGATCTAGTAGAGTACCATGTTAGTTAGACAGATACTATGATTTCTAGATCCGAGATGATGATCCTGTTAAGCTCGATGAGAACTACTAGGATCCGATTACCTATATGGAAGCAATGCAAAGGTCTGACTCTAAGAAGTAGCTTGGAGCCATGAAATCTAAATTGGAGTCTATGAAAATCAATAGCGTATGGGCACTAGTTGATTTACCTGAAGGGATAAAACCTAATGGATGTAAATAAATTTTCAAAAGGATCAAAGTAGCGCAGACGGAAAGGTGGAGATTTATAAAGATCATATGGCTATCATCTTAGATTTGGAACATGCATTTTGAACGTGTATCTTTATTGAAAACAACGAAGAATCCTGCATCTATAAATGGGCAAATGGTTCTATAGTATTATTTCTTATATTGTCTGTGGATGATATTTTCTTAATCAAAAATGACATTCCAGCATTATAGGAAATAAAGATTTAACTGTCATCTTAATTTTCAATGTAGGATTTAGGAGAAGCATCCTACATCCTAAGGATGACGATCTATAGAGATAGATCTAAAAGGATGCTTGAGTTATTCCAATCCATGTACGAGACTAGATATGGCATACTCACTAAGTATAGCGAGCAGATACCAGTCTAATCTGAGTGAGAACTACTGAACAGTTGTAAAGATAATCCTTAAGTATTTGAGAAATACTAAGGACCGGTGGCTCATATATGGAGATACTAACCTAAAACCTATGGGATATATTGATTCTAGTTTTTAGTCAAAATAAGATAATAGCAAGAGTGTGTCGAGTCATGTTTATACCCTAGATTCGGGAGCAATCTACTAGAAAAGTTTCAAGTAGAATATTATAGCTGATTCTATATGCAAGGCAGAATAAATTGTGGCATCTGATGCTACAATGAATCCTTTGTGGTTGCGAAAGTTCATTAGCAAGGTAGGAGTGGCATCCTTCATCGATGGTCTAGTCCAACTAAAGCACAGGAGCCATAGCTTAAGCTAAAGAACTAAAGGCGCACCATAGAACCAACATATTTTGTATCACTATCACCTTATCGAGGAGATTTTGAATAAGGGTGACATCAACCTTTAGAAGATCAATGAAAAAGAAGAACTTGACTAACCCATCTGTTAAAGCCTCGGAATGAAGGAGCTCAACGAACTCAAGTAGAAGATAAGATACTTGATATTGTTCTAGTTGGCTTTAATCCAAGTGGGAGTTGTTAGAAAATGTATCATAAAGCCAATCATCTAAGTAGTAGATGATTGCAATTTGTATATAAATTATCAAATAATAATAGTTATTTAGCTTATTCATGATAACAAGTCTATCTTCCTTAAATGAACTTCTATATTATGATGAAATCCTTAAAACCACACTCAAACAATAAAGAAGGATTTATTGGATGGTTCTTAAATTGGTTCATGACCAAATGATAGGTTATTAATTAGAACGATAACCTATCGAGTATAGGTCATTGTATGCCATATGCGTTGATTGTCCTCATAATCAGGTGGTGTGGAGACACTAGTATGGTATACAAATAAGATGTAAAAGTATATCTACACTAAATATGACCAATGTTGCACTATACTATTAAGAGTAGCTAGAAAAGATCAATGGAAATAACTATCCCTCCAACCTAAGATCACCACGGTGACTTACAAATAACTTACTGTACATTGATGCCTGACTATCTATACTTTTAATATAGTGATAGAAGATTTCTGGGTGCAGTCAAGTATTTGTAGAATCGATGTGTGAGTCAAGATGGGATTGACCACTCTTGATTAATTTTAGAAGTGAATATCTCACTGTGTTTTAATTTAGTAAAATCTAGAACTAGCTAATCCTCATGAGGAGTCACGGGATTTGCAAATTTTGACACACAATATGGATGAACCATTTTGAGTGCTGATAGCAAGCAAAAAGTCATCCTGAGTATTAAGAGTCAAAGGGATGAATTATATGATAACCATAGGTCAGGATTCTAAGAATGTTGCCTTGCATACATTCGACCTATCCAGATGTTAGGTACCATTGTTAAATAGTCATTTTAGTTGATATAGAAATTAGTTCCTATGCTATTGGATTAGGTTCGAACCTATGGGGTTACACAGATAAGAGGTTTCTACCTGATTGACGAATACATTAATTATAGCATAAAAAGTATCAAAATTCATGTTATTTTATTTTTTATTTATATTTGATATTTTTTATGATCTTTACAGGAATAATTAATTTTAAAGTCTTAATCACAAACCAACTAGAAATGAACCTTCAACATATGTAGATGAATCTCTAGTCCAAATTCAAGCATGTTCCATACATGATATGTAAAGATACAAAGATACATGGTTAGGATCCAATGGATAAAAGAAGAAAACAAGAAAGAAAAAAATATTAAAAATGGAAGAAGAAAGGCTGGACACATGAAGCTTTTGGTGGTATTTGACCTTTGGAGTGGGGCCCATGCAAGGGATTTAAAGAAATAGTTTTTTTTCTTCTTATATGGTATAGGAGAACAAGTTGATCTTCATACTGGAAGCTAGCGTGCCCTGGTATGGTAAGCAATAATTTCTAGAGAAAGTGGGTCCAATGATAAATAGAGGTTTTTCACATGTGTTCGGTTCACGCACACAATATTTGGATGCAGCTATGATCATGAGTGCATGAGTGCAGGAAGGAAGCCATCTACAAATCTGAGCACATGGAGCATAAGCAGCAAGAAAGCTGCATGAAGAAAAAAGGAAAAAATATATTTTAGGAATTTTTAGAAAATGATTGAATGGAAACTCTCCTTTTTTCTTATCTTTCCTACTCTTCATCTTATCTATCCAAGCCTCCTTATCATTTAATCTCAACCATCCATTTCTTAATCCTAATTTTTTTTTATTAGTCCCACATCTAAAAAATATAAAATCTTCCCCTCTCTTAGACCTATAAATAAAACACAATACTTTTACCTTGAATATATCTCTCCACACCACAACTCCTGTAGGGGCTCGTGTGATAGGTAGGAATACCTACCCACAAAATTTTTATCCATCTTTTTTCCACTTTCTTCCATCCTTCCAACATACGAGAAGGAGAGTTAGCTAGAAAAATATATACCGGTGGAGAGTCCATATTTCTTTTTATTTTCTTATTTCAACTCTGTTGGTGCAAAATCTGATCGCCATCGGAGGAGCACCAAAGTTGGAGAAGATGAGGTCGCCATCGATGACCTGCAAGACAAGTCTCATCTAAAAGCTGGGATGGATGGCTTCGGCAAGATGCTTCGATGATCAAGTCAGCTCTTTCGGCCAATAGAAATGGAGTACTCAAGAGAAAAAATTACAAAGTATCGAGAAGGAGAAGTGAGCCTAGAGAAAATATATCTGGAGGATCTCTTTGATAGATGAAGCCTGTAATAAATTGATAGCGATAGCCGTAACTAACAGGTGGTGGGCCGCTCGAGACCACATGAAGTTTGATTTCAGCACATTATGTTTTTGGCACCATTGCCGGAGAATTGGCATGTTTTAAATTATATTCTAAATTCTTGTTCTTCGTGCTTTTAGTTTAATTTTAGTCTGACCTTTCTATTTTTTTTTATCTTGCTTTGTAGAAAATTGGTGAGTGCTAGAAATTAGGTATATAATCTAATCTTTCTCTTTTCTTTTAGCTTACTAATTTGATCTTAGTTCAGTATTATTTTTTTTAAGTAAAACTTGTTTGTTCTTATTGGTTGTGCATGAGCATATCTAAACTACTTTAAGGGCATAAACCTAAACAAGAAAGGTGGGGATTTCATCACCCTCCGTAGTCCACAAACAAGTTTTCTCATTTGCATTCACCCTAACCTTAAATAAAATCAATTAGTTGTTAACCCTAGGGACATTCGAGTTCACTAAGACAAGGGAACCCAAGAGTTGGACCAGGTTAAAGTTGGTTGGCCTGTTAGTGTCTAGAAAAGTGGTTTATGGGACGACTAGGCCTAAAGAAAGATGGTTTTTAATTGATTTCGTTCACTTACTTGGCCAATCTAATTGGTGTCTAAGGAAAGCAGTGGGAAGACTCCCACCAACCTTACACTTACCTGATCAATTCGGTTAGTCAATTTTGAACTTGGGGTGCTCGAAGGTAACCTTGGCAATTAGGAGCTGCCTAGAATTAGGATAACCTAGGATAGATAATTGCTTGCTAAGTGTTTGAAAAATAATAATAATAAAAAATCTTAACTAATTCTTCTTCCTCTTCTTTTTTCTTTAAAATTTTTTTTTAAAAAAAATAAATAAATATATAAAATAAAGTGAGTTCTTCATTTTCTTCGTGGAGAAGAATTTTGGATCGATTAGTTAGAATTGACTCGATTCCTATGTCAAGCCTTAAAGTCCCTAAAATGGAAGAAATCAATCAGCCCCAAATCCTTAAGGATTTATGTTATCCAGTTGGGTCTGTCCAGCCTTCTTGCATCAGGTTGTCCCAACCTATTGCAAATAATTTTGAAATTAAACCTCAAATAATTAATATGCTTCCAAAGTTCACTAGAATAGAGGATGTATATATATTCATTAGGGAATTTGAAGAGGTTTGTGCAACCATAAGGCTACAACAACTTTCTGAGGATTAGACCAAGCTGAGACTAATCAATTTTGCCCTTAAAGATAATGCCAAAAAGTGGCTATATAGCTTGCCAAATCAATCTATCATGACGTGGGAGGGCTTTGTAAGTGTATTCCTTAAAAAATACTTTCCCCATCATAAGACAACTAAAATTAGAAATGAGATAAACCAATTTTACCAACTAGCTGATGAATCATTCTAGAAGTATTACAACCATTTTAAGAACCTCTTGATCCAATACCCACACCATGAAATAGAAACCTGGAGGCTATGCCGAATAGTTTATGAGAGACTAGATTCAAATTTCAGAACCATGCTAGAATCCATGTGCCAAGATCAATTTATGTATAAAGAACCCAATGAGGCATGGCAATTTCTTGAAGACGTAGCCGAGAAAAGTCTACAATGGGAAATGACTAGGGAACCAGAAAGATCTATATCTTCAAGAGGTGGAATGTATCATGTACAAATTTTCCTAGCCATAGAGGTTGAACTTGCAACCCTAACACGTAGGTTAGAGGCCTTAGAACTGTAAAAACTAGCCAGTGTGAACCATGTGTCTGCACCCATGTGCAGTGGGTGCAGTGCACTAAACTATATCCTCGAAGACTGTCCTCTCCTAACAAATCCAATAGAAAATGGGTGTGCATAGATAAATGCTACATACCAGAAATTAATGAACAATCCTTATGCACCTACATATAACCCAGGATGGAGGAATCATCCAAACTTTTCATGGTCACAAGGCTCAAACTCAAGCAGTCCTAGCTTTAACCAGTCTAACATAAGGCCCAATCCAATACTGAACAATGCACCAGGATTTAACAACGATGAAAAAAGGATTAGTGCACTAGAAAAGAGTCTAGAAGTCCTGGCAAAATCAACTGCTGACACCAATACCACCTTGAATAACTTTATGCATACCACGGGCCAACTTTTAAGTAACAATACTCAAGCCATTACCGGATTGAAAATGTAGGTAGGTTAGCTAGCTTCTACCGTCAGTAAAAGAGAAAGAGGTTGGTTGCCTAGCCAACCTAAATCCAATATGAGAACTCAGAATGGTCCACGACTTCAACATGTAAACCAAGCCAATCAGGTAAATATAATTTACACCTTAAGATCGGGAAAATAAGTGGACAATAAGATGGGTATGCCTGAGAATCAAGAAAACTCATCATTTGAGCCATCTTCTGAACAACCCATCCATCAGAATCAATCTAAGGAGCTTGAGTCATCAGCACTCGATGATTCATCAAACCTACTCACAGGACTCTCCAAGCTTATGGCTCCTTTTTCAAACTGACTAAGATCAAATAAACAAGCAGAACACTTGAATAGAATGTTAGAGGTGTTTAAAAAAGTTCAAATAAATATTCCTCTACTAGACATGATCCAGCAAGTATCAACCTATGCTAAAGTTTCAAAAGATCTTTGCACCAAGAAAAGGACCACTAATGTACCCAAAAGAGCCTTTCTGGCAGCAAGTGTGAGTTCTTACCTATCGAGTCAAGTGCTGATTAAGTACAAAGATCTAGGGTCTCCTACAATTTCATGCACTATCAGAGTGACCAATATTAACAAAGCTTTATTAGACTTAGGGGCCAGCATAAATATTTTGCCATACTTTGTATATAAGCAATTAGGGTTGGGAGAATTGAAACCTACAAGAATTACCTTGCAACTAGCAGATCAATCTTTAGGATCCCTAAAGGAGTGGTAGAGGATGTGTTAATTAAGATTGATAATTTTTTTTCTCTCATAGATTTTGTAATTTTAGAGATTGAACCCGTTCCAAACCCAAAGGGTCATATCCCGATTATTTTAGGGAGATAATTTTTAGCGACTACTAATGCCATAATCAATTGTCAAAATGGATTCATGAAGCTCTTATTTGGAAATATGACCATTGAACTAAATGTTTTTAACCTGAAACAGGAATTGGACCAACCAGATGAAAAAAACTTGACCCAAGAGGATGTCTATGAACCCAATTATTTAAGCCATAAGGACATTAGAATTAATCCCAGGATTAACCAAGAATTTGAAAATAAAATTTGGGCAATTATTAATCATAGGAATATTCGATCAGAACTAGAATCATCAATTATACCAATTATTGAAGAAACACCACCACTGGATCGCAAAACACTCCTTGAACATCAAAAGTATGAATATCTAGGTCCATTTGAAACTCTACCAGTAACTATTGAATTAGACCTGGATCCAATCCAAAAGATGTTAAATCTATTAAGAGAAATTCATGATAAAATCGGTTATGTGGAAAAAGGCCATCTCTCTAGAAATGGTGGTGAAGGACCAAACGAATTTTTCAACCCTATATATGATCCAAGTTAAAATAACATTTGATGGTTTGAGTTAAGTCTGGTTGAAGACTATAAACTTAGCGCTTGTCGGGAGGCAACATAATTTCACAGGAGTAGTTTTAATAAAAGTCTGGCTAAAGATCTTAAACTTAGTGCTCCTAGTAGGAAACCCAGATCCTTGCATTTTAAATTTTTTTTAGTTTATTTAGGTTTTACTTTAGTAAAGTCAATATCAAATAAGTTGGAGGGAAGAACAAAAAAGAACATATGAAGACACTTGTTGAACTAAGGGTACATCAAATCAGGTGTATTCCTTTCCTTTTACCTATTGAATTTTTATTTTTCTTACCTCATTGATGTCACTATAGAATAAGTTAGTGGATAAGGGATAAACTTTAAACTTTACTTTGAACCTTTGTTACTTACAAATTTATTGATATTCATATAACTGACTATGCTTCAAACTTGATTAACATTATATATTTTAGTAGCATGTGATGCATATTTTAGATAAATTAAAAAGTATCGAGGGACTGCATATTGATACAATTCAATAGAAGGTTGAGTCTAGAATAAAAATTTATTTTTGAGTATTTCTAGCGTTTCCTACTAATATCTAAAAAAAATTGACCTCTTATGGGTATAAGTGGGATATGTTGATTGATATACTTTCATCAAAAAAAAAAAATATTGGTTTCCCACTGAGTAACCAGATCTCATTGCCTAAGTAAGCAATGATATTCATGTAAAAAAGTGGGCAATGTTAAAAACAAAAATAATATAGCCAAGTACTAACCCATAGCCTATTTGACTCAAGTCAGTAAGTCCGAGGGGTGTTTTATACCTAATGCCCCTAAATCCAACTAGTTCGGGAGTCATTAGCCTAACACTCGCTATAAGGATTAAATAGAAAGCTTAAGTGGCTAAGATATTGCATGGACTATATTTTATCAAAAAAAAAAAGAAATGGATGTGCGAATGCAAAACCACTAGCACATCTTAGAGTTAGACGATCTAAGGATAAAGATAGGAGTGGATTTAGAAAAGCTTTTATAAATTTTATATTCTTTCATCAACTATTCTATTAGATAGCCTTAATATCCTAATGACATGCTTTGATCATTTTCTAGGTGGATATCATTTATTTCTAAAATTGTTAAAAGAACATTCATGTCGAAGAAAGTCGATATCAATATTTCTTTTACTTAAGGACGAGTAAAGTTCAAGTTGGGGGGGGATGATGAATACGTTAATTATAGCACAAAAAGTATCAAAATCCATGTTATTTTATTTTTTATTTATATTTTGATAATTTTTATGATCTTTGTAGGAATAATTAATTTTAAAGTCTTAATCACAAAACAACTAGAAATGGCCCTTCAACACATGCAGATGAAGCTCCAGTCCAAATTCAAGCATGTTCCGTGCACGACATGTAAAGATACAAAGATACGTGGTTGGGATCCAATGGATAAAAAAAGAAAACAAGAAAGAAAAAATTATTAAAAATGGAAGAAGAAAGGCTGGACACGTGAAGCTTTTGGTGGTATTTGACATTTGGAGTGGGACCCATGCAAGGGATTTAAAGCAATAGTTTTTTTTTTCCTTCTTACATGGTATAGGAGAACAAGTGGATGTTCATGCTGGGAGCTGGCGTGGCCTGATGCGGTGAGCAATAATTTCTAGAGAAAGTGGGTCCAATGGTAAATAGAGGTTTTTCACATGTGTGCGGTTCATGCACACGATATTTGGACAGAGCTATGGTCATGAGTGCATGAGCGCAGGATGGCAGCCATTTGCAAATCTAAGCGCGTGGAGCATAAGCAGCAAGAAAGCTGCATGAAAAAAAAAGAAAGAAAATATATTTTAGGAATTTTTAGAAAATGATTGAATGGCAACTCTCTTTTTTCCTTATCTTTCCTACTCTTCATCTTATCCATCCAAGCCTCCTTATCATTTAATCTCATCCATCCATTTCTTAATATTTATTTTTTTTATTAGTCCCACATCTAAAAAATACAAAATCTTCTCCTCTCTTACACCTATAAATAAAATCCAATGCCTTTACTTTAAATATATCTCTCCACACCACAACTCTTATAGGGGCCTGTGTGACAGGCGAGAATATCTGTCCACATAATTTTTATCCATCTTTTTTTCACTTTTTTTTATCCTTCCAACATACGAGAAGGAGAGTTAGCCAAAAAAAGGTATGCCAGTGGAGAGTCTATGTTTCTTTTTGTTTTCTTATTTCAACTCTAAGCCCTGTTAATGGCTTAGGAGTTAGTTCTTATTTTTGTAATCAAATTTTTATCCAGCAATAAAATTTTATTTTCTTTTAATTATCGCTTGTGTAATTTAATTAATATAGTTTAATTTTAGCACATAGGATAGTTTAATTTTCATGCTTATTTACTTTCTGCATCTATTTTATTTACTATCATTTTAATTTTCAGCAATTAGTATAATATTTTTTTTTATGTTCTTAATCGGATTTATAGTTTTTCTTCAAATCATGTCTGGCTAAGCAATCCTCTGGGATTTGCGATGAAGCTAAACCATGATTAAAAGCTCTTCTTAGGATTTCTGCTTGACTTTATTTTTTAGTTTTTCCTTCTTCAAGCTTCTTGCCAAAAGACTTGATGAACTATGATTGGGTTTCAATCCCTTTATAGTTTATGCTTGATTCGGTGTTAGAAGGATAATAGGAAGAAGGCTTTTAATCTTTTTAATTTTTTTTCTCTTCTTTCTGTGGAAAACTTTGATGGATTATTGTTGGGTTAGAGTTCCTTCATAGTCCATACTTGGGTAACACAATAGAAGTAGTTGAAAGAAAAGTTGTTTAATTAGGGTGAATGTTTGTCTATGCATTACACCTTAATTAAGGGACATCATAAGAGAAATTTTAGAAAGACTCTCTAAGTCATTGATCTAGTAGATTCAAAAGCCCTAAATCTTTAAATTATTATTCTCTATGATTTATTTACTATTTAGTAGTAAGTAACAACCAACAAAATTTTTTGTTAAAGCTTACCTAAGTAAGGGTTTGAACATAATTCAAACATAATTCCTCGTGGATCGACCCATACTCGTTGGACGTGCTACCTTGCATACCATGCACTTGTAGTTAATTTTAAGACACATCACTGATCGGATGGTTAATCGATGATTGAGAATCGTTTAGTGATCGAATCATTAATACGATTGATCATGATGAACGATCAAGTGCAAGTATTACAAGAGGATCTATTAGCAATTGGATTGCTCATTGGTTCAATTTGATTAAGCAACTAGACTAAGATCAAATCTAATTAGATTAGATTTAATTAGAATTGGTTTGGACTTGATTGAATCAAGTTCAATTGGTTTATGAGATAAGCCAATTATGAGAAAAAATAATATCCCATTTGATTAGGACTTGAGCGCACTTAATTTATAATAAACTTAGGATTTAAATTAGATTTAAATGAGATTTAATCTGATTTAATTTGATTTCTAGTTGGACTAGGATCATCCTTAATTAGGTTGCATTAATCCTAGTTCAATAGATTTTATAAATTGGTTTGACCTAGTCTAAATTGGAGAGTCCTAGTTGGACTAGGACTCTTCCTCTTCCCTTGTGCCATGCCTTCCATGCTCCATACCTTTTTTCTCTCTTGGTTTTACATGAGTGTTTCCATGCCCAAGAAAGGTTTCCATGCCCACTCCTTGTTGTATTTGGAAAATGGTCTGAATTGGTCAGAGAAAGAAATTTTGAAAGAGTTTCAAAATTTAAAAGCTCTCTCCTTGGAAAGAGATCTCCACGCCAACTCCTTTGCCATGCCCCACATTTTTTTAGTCACCCTTTCTTTCTCCTTTTTGTGCATGGTATTATGGTCTCTCACATCTGAATTTTAGGGGGAGGCATCCAAGAGTTGGATGCCCCCTAAAATACCTTAGTTTCCTTCTTTGACTTGGTCTTTTTGACCTAGTATTTACATACCTAGGGATGCCTCCTTTTAAGGACGTAGTCAGCATGACAAATCCCTGAAACTCCATGCAAAACTCAAAGAGAAAAAGGGAGAGGGGCGTAGGTGGTTGGGCGCTCCAATATTGTGGGGCTGAAGGGCTTCATTAGGACATTCTTTGATTATGTCTTATAGAGAGAAGAAGGTCTTCTTTTAGAGCCTTTTTCATATATATGTTTGAGAGATTTTTTCATGGAAAAAATTAGAGAGAAGGGGTGTGAGGAAGTGGTGAGGAGAGGGTCTCCTCTTGTTGGGGTGTTAGGCTTTTTTAGGACAAATTTAGGGTTTGTCCTGTTGAGAGAAAAGTAAGAGAAAATGGATCTTCTCTTGAGGGGTTTTCTTGAGCCTTTCTCTACTTCTTTTTGGGAGATCAAAGAGTTGATCTTCTCACTTATTCCTCCTCCAGTTCTTTATCTCTTCAAGGGTCTAAGATATCCAAAGAATATTTTTTCAGATCGACCATCAGGAGGAATCCACAAGAAGCTAGCATTTCACGTAGATCTTTGTTTGACGAACCTTCGATCAGCATTGCAATCTTATGTGGACAACATGTAGAGGCTGGACATACTGTGCAATTCTGAGCAATGAAGACAACCATGAATTTGAGCTACAGTGTTCTCGACCCATGTAAGAATAAAGAGATCTGATCTCTTTCTTGACCTAGATGTGATCTAGGATTTGTTAGAATTGTTCAAGATCGGTATTGATGTGATCAATACCTAATTCTATTTCATATTATTTTAGATTTATATTTACATCTTGACATGTCATAGATCCTAGATTTAGGGTTTAGTAATTAGATCACATGCATGAATAGGTTAATTAGATTAATCTATATCTTCCGCTATGTTCAATTTCGAAAAAAATTTGAAATACATGCATGAAACTCTGTATAGTTTTCCAATAGTGGTATCAAAGCTATAGGTTCTTTTATGACATGATCTTATTTACATTAAAATAGATTTAAAAATAATTTTTAAAGATTGTACATACTGATCATAAGGTTGTCCTGTTGTAAGATTTATCCCTTATAATAAAAAGATTGTCCTAGTATGTGCTGATCTAATAATTTGAATCATTAATAAGTTAGATAAGATCTAAGTAAATTTATAATATATTTTTTGATTTTAAATCTAAAATAAATAGATATTTGATCTATTTTTGATTATTTAGATGAGATCTAGATAATGTTAAGATCGCACATACTGATTACAAGATTGTCTTACTATAAGGTTTACCCCTTACAGTGGAATGATTATCCTAGTATGTGCAGATATGAAAAATCTAAATTATAAATTATTGACCCCAGGTATGATTTTGATGAATAACAAAATATTTGAGTTTATTTTGGGTACTAATATTTTGGTTGAAGTTTTTAAGATAAAGTTCAAGAAGATAGGAACCTATCTTAATGAAGCTCCATATTTTTGATCGAAAGTACCAAGAAAGAAGAGCAAAAGAAATCAAGCCAAATGTGTTTCAATGAGTATTGGATCAAGATGAATAAAAAAAAGTTTAAAGTTGAATCCAGCAAAGTTTCAGCAATTGGCACAGTCAGGAGTCGATCAAGAGTCGATCAGAGGTCGACTCATGAAAAGCGAGAGCTGACTCCCGACTCAGTAAAGGCACCAGTCTAGGAACATAATGTTATATACTTTACCCTACAACTAGAGTTGACTCACAAAATTCGGGAGCTGATTCTGGCATACAAAACTAGCATGAGATAGAAATACAGAAGATTAGACTTTTCACCCTACAACTAGGGTCGACTCAAGGATCTGGGGAGTCGACTCTCAAGTTTCTGACAGCCCCAACGACTAGTTTTTAGAACTTCCTAGATTCCATTTTTCACCCTCTAAATGGGCTTTTCTGATGTTTCAATGGCTATAAACCTATTTTTGGACTTCCTAGATTGGATTAGAAGGCTTCTAAAGTCAGATTAAGGTTGGGGAACTCAATATATAAAAGTAAGGAAGTGAAAAACATCAACAACTTTTGAAAAATCTATGTGCAGACCAAATAGTGAGCATTCAAAAGCCTTCA
This sequence comes from Cocos nucifera, assembly GCA_006176705.1. Classification (NCBI taxonomy): domain Eukaryota; kingdom Viridiplantae; phylum Streptophyta; class Magnoliopsida; order Arecales; family Arecaceae; genus Cocos; species Cocos nucifera. The sequence continues at coordinate 36,696 of QRFJ01001953.1, read as the reverse complement.
TTACTGTTCAACCACTCATCCAGTTATGCAATCAAGGCATTCTCAAGAGAAAAAAGGGAGCATTCACTGCTAAAGTCCTCCAACCACTCATCTTGTGCATTAAAGCTTCAAATCTGCTCTTCAAAGGAGCTTGTTTTTAGTTTTAAATTTCTATAATTCTGAAATCATTGTATTTCAAGTTTTAAAGGGCTGAAACTTGAGGGATGGGCTCATCCAAATTTTGAATTAGATTTGTACAAGCCTAGGAGTTGCTTCGGGTTAGGTTTTGGTTGGTTAGCCCGCATAATCAACTGGGTTTTGATTATGAGCTCGGTGAAAATAATCTTGCTATAATCTTAGAGATTATATTAAAATTCTTAAGTGAAGTGCTTGAGAAGTGAACGTAGGTATCGGATTTGACACCGAACCACTATAAAAACTTTGTGACTTTGTATGTGTGATTATTTTCTTTAGTTGCTATTATTTTCTATACATTTAAATCGCTACATTTCCAACATATTCATATTCAAATTCTACATAAATACTTAGTAATCCAAAAAACTTTTGAAAAATCTAATTCACCCCCCCCTCTTGGGTTGTTCTTCTAGGCAACAAGTGGTATCAGAGCAGGTGCTCTCATATTACTTATTATTTATTTGATTTAGGATAATCGATCAAAATAACAATCTAATTGAATGTCTTCCTAATGGAAGGACAGTCCATAAATAGGCCTCCTTTGTTTAATGGTTCTAACTATACATATTGGAAGGCACGAATGCGCATATTCATTCAAGCACTTGATTATGACCTATGGAGTGTCATAATCAATGGATCACACACACTCGCAATTTGCATTGAAGGTAACATAATTCCTAAACTTGAAAGAGAATGGGAAGAAAATGAAAAGAAGTTGGCTAAATTGAATGCTAAAGCAATGAATGTGCTTTATTGCTCACTTGATGCTAATGAATTCAATTGGATTTCTACTTATATTTTAGCTAAAGAAATATGGGATAGACTTGAGGTTACCCATGAGGATACCAATCAAGTAAAGAAATCCAAAATAAATATGTTAGTGCATAAGTATGAACTTTTCAAAATGGAATCAGCTGAAAGCATTATCAAAATGTTTACCTAATTTACTAATATTATAAATGGACTTAAAAGCTTAAAAAAATTATGCACTAATAGTGAACTTATGAGAAAAATCCTTAGGTCTCTTCCTCGAGCTTGGAAGGCAAAGGTGACGGCTATGCAAGAAGCTAAGGACCTCAACACCTTGCCCCTTGAAGAGCTTCTTGGTTCTCTCATGACACATAAGTTAACCATGAAGCAAAACATGGAGGATGAAGTTAAGAAAAAGAAAACCGTGGCCCTCAAGTTGATAGCAAAGGAAGAAGATAAAGAAAGTGAAGATTTCGAGAAAGGAGATGATGATGAAGAAATGGCTCTCCTAATTAGAAAATTTAGAAGATTTATAAGAAAGAAAAGACCAAACTTTAAGAGAAGACCCTTCTCCAAAGGTGAAGCTAGTGAGGATTGAGAGAAAGACAAAGACAAGGAGTAGCCTACATGTTTTGAATGCAAGAAACCAGGTCATTTCAAGGTAGACTGCCCTCTATTGAAGAAGTCCTCCAAGAAAGTAAAGAAGAAAGCAATGATGGCAACATGGAGTAATAGTGAAGATTCAAGTTCAAATGAAGAAGAACAAGAAATAGTTAATTTTTGTCTCATGGCTCAAGAAGATGAGGTAATACTTGATACTCAACCTAAATTTTTATTTGATGAATTGTAAGAAGAATTTTATGAATTGTATGAGGATCTTAAAAAGTTAACCCTGAAAAATAAAAATCTGAAATCAATCAATCAAAATCTAATCAATGAAAAAGAGAAAATATTGAGAGAAAAAGAGCTTATTTCTGCAAAAAACTAGAACCTAAAGAAAGAACTTGAAAAATATAAATCCATAGTTGATAAGCTTACATTAGGTTCTAAAAAACTACAGTTATTACTTAATAATCAAAAAGCTATCTTTAACAAAATAGAAATTGGCTTTAGAACTCAAAAGAAATAAAAATTTCTAAAAAACTTCTTCATAAATGATACATCTTTGACTTCACAAAAATCAATCTATTTTTGCTATAAAAAAATGGGATGCAAATCCTATGTTTGTAATTTTAGAAAAATAAAGAACAATCCAAATATTAAGAAAGTATGGATTTCCAAAGGAACCATGGTCACCAACCCTAAAGGATCGAAGATGACTTGGGTACCTAAAACCCCCATTTGATTTTTGATTGCAGGTGTGTCTTGCAGTCAATAGAAAGAAAAAAATGGTATCTAGATAGTGGTTGCTCAAGGCACATGACAGATGAGAAGGAACATTTTATCACTCTTGAGGCTAAGGAAGGAGGAATTGTGACCTTTGGTGATAGTGACAAAGGACACATCATTGATAGTGCTAAAATATGTATTACTCCTTCTACCTTTATAGATAATGTACTTCTAGTAGATGAATTAAAGCATAATTTATTAAGTATTAGTTAATTTTATAATAAAGGATTTAAAGTTATTTTTGAAACACTCATGTGCATTGTCACTAGTCCTATTGATAATAGCATAGCTCTTATAGGACATAGGCATGGCAATGTATACTTAGTAGATTTAGATGACTCTTCCACTAAAAGAAGCCAATGTTTAGTTGCAAAGAATGCTAAGACTAATGAAAATAGTTGGCTATGGCATCGTAGAGTAGGACATGCTAGCATGGATTTAATTTCTAAATTAATCAAAAGGGATCTTGTAAAAGATTTGCCAAAACTTAATTTTGAGAAAAATAAAATATGTGACGCATGTCAATTAGGAAAGCAAACTAGAAGTTCTTTCAAACCAAAAAATATTATTTCAACTTCTAGACCCCTTGAACTACTTCACATGGATTTATTTGGACCAAGTAGAACCACAAGCCTAGGTGGTAAGAAATATGAACTTGTAATTATTGATGATTTTTCAAGATTTACTTGGATTTTATTCTTAGCACAAAAGGATGAAGCATTTTGTATTTACTAAGTTTTTCAAGAAAGTTTCAAATGAAAAGGATCTCTCTATTATTTGTATTAGAAGTGATCATAGAACGGAGTTTAAAAACCAACATTTTGAAACTTTTTGTAATAAAATGGAGATTGAACATAATTTTTTTGCTCCTAGAATACCTCAACAAAATGGGGTTGTTGAAAGAAAAAGCAGAATCCTAGAGGAAATGGCCCAAACCATGTTATGTCAAAGCCATCTCCCAAGATATTTTTGGGCTGAAGCTATCAATATAGCATGTTATGTTTTAAATAGAGCATTAATAAGGCCGATATTAAAGAAAACTCCTTATAAACTATGAAAAAATAGAAAACTAAATATTAGCTACTTTCATGTTTTCAATTGCAAATGCTTTGTTCTAAATAATGGCAAAGATAACTTAGGCAAATTTGATGCAAAATCTGATGAAGGCATTTTCTTTGGATATTCCACCTCTAGCAAAGCATATAGGATCTTTAACAAACATACACTAGTTGTTGAAGAGTCTATACATGTGGTGTTTGATGAAACTAATAATTTACCATCTAGAAAAGAGGATATGGCTGATGATGATGCAGGAATAATTGAGGAAGGAATGAAAGAAGTTACATTCAAGGAGCCAACAAAAGTTGACAAAGAAGAGAAAGAAGCTGAACCTAAAGATGAAAATCCTGATGATACTCAAGTTCAAAGCCTACCAAAAGAATGGAGGTATGTACTTGGCCACCCCAAAGATCAAATTATTGGTGATCCATCACAAGGGGTAAGAACTCGTGCATCTTTAAGGAATATCAATAACTATCTAGCCTTTGTATCTCAAATTGAACCTAAAACTATAGAAGAAGCTGAAAATGATCCAAACTAAATAATTGCAATGCATGAAGAATTAAATTAGTTTGAAAGAAACAAAATTTGGACCTTAGTTAACAGACCAAGTGATTATCCAGTTATTGAAACTAAATGGATGTTTAGAAATAAATTAGATGAAAATAGAATAATCACTAGAAATAAAGTTAGATTAGTGGCCAAAGGATATAATCAAGAGGAAAGTATTGATTTTGATGAAACCTTTGCTCCTGTTGCTAGATTAGAGGCAATTAGGTTACTACTTGCATTTGCATATTTCATGAACTTTAAATTATACCAAATGGATGTTAAAAGTACATTTTTAAATGGATATATAGTCGAAGAAGTTTATGTAGAACAACCACCCATATTTGAAAGTCATGAATATCCTAATCATTTTTATAAACTATATAAGGCATTCTATGGTTTAAAACAAGCCCCTAAAGCATGGTATGAAAGACTAAGCAAATTTCTAATTAAAAATAAATTTTTTAGAGGAAATATTGATAAAACTTTATTTCTAAAAAAGAAAAATAAGGACTTATTAGTAGTACAAATTTATGTAGATGATATTATTTTCGATGCTACTAATGAAAGTCTTTGCCAAGCTTATGCAAGAAGAGTTCGAGATGAGCATGATGGGTGAACTAAACTTCTTTCTTGAACTCTAGATCAAGCAAAATGAAGAGGGGATCTTCATCAATCAAACAAAGTATGCAAGAAAAATCTTGAAGAAGTTTAAAATGGAGAACTCAAAACCAATTGGCACACCAATGAGCCCCTCTTGCAAACTTGATAAAGATGAAAAGGATAAGAAAATTGATACTAAACTGTATAGAGGTATGATAGGATTATTGCTCTAACATACTGCAAGTAGACCAGACATTATATTCAGTATGTGTATGTGTGCTAAATATCAATCTGATCCTAAAGAATCTCATGCCCTAACTTTTAAAAGAATATTTTAATATTTATCTGGAACACTCAATACTAGACTTTGGTATGATAAATTATCACCTTTAGAATTAATTGGATATACTAATTCTAATTTTGCTGGATGCAAATTAGATAGAAAAAGCACTAGTGGCACTTATCAATTTTTAGGAGTTAATCTAATTTCATGGTTTAGCAAGAAACAGTACTTAATAGCATTATCTATAGTTGAAGTTAAGTATGTTACTACTGGAAGTTATTGTGCTCAAATATTATGGATAAAATAATAACTTAAAGACTTTGGCATAAAACTTAATAAAATTCTAATAAGATGTGATAATAGTAGTACAATTAATCTAACTAAAAATCCAATTCAACACTCTAGATCCAAACATAATGAAATAAGACATCATTGCCTTAGAGATCATGTGCGAAATGATGATGTGATGCTTGAGTTTGTTAGTACAGATAAATAATTAGTAGATATCTTTACTAAATCCTTTAATGAAGAGAGATTTAGCATAATTAGGAGAGAACTAGGAATATTCTATCACTCAGATTAAGGCTAAAACTTAACTCTCTTCATCCAATAGCTCTCATATGAATTGGAAGTCTCTATAATGCTTTCTAAGAATCCTATCTAGTGAATTTGGTCATTGATTTAAAATCATATCCCCTCTCCTAAATTTTACAAAAATTTCACATATTATAAGCATATTGATTTATCAGATGCAATCCTCAACCACTTCTCCATCAGATGTACCTATTTTATCTCTGTGAAAAATCAAAATTCCATAAAACTTAACCAAGAGTCGACTCATGATTGACTCCCACTGGGGTCGACTCATGATTGACTCATGGTCGGAAATTAGGTTTTTAAACCTGAGCCCTCTCCTCCTTGTCTCATCTTATCCTACCACTATTCAACCCTAGACTGTTTCTAAGATAGTGAGAGACCCTCCATTGCAACCTCCACCTGTCCTCTTTCCATTTTGCCCTTGGATTCACTCTCTACCCATGCAGAATGAGGCATGGGAGAAAAATCCAAGTTGCCTAAAGAAGATTAAATCCTATGAAGGAGCATGAATCTTCAAGCGACGGTGATTCTGACTATAAGAAGGGTAACACCATCCCTCAATCGCCTGTTCCTCCTTCCTCTCTACTGGACTGTCAAGTAACAACTAGGAGAAATGTAGATTTTTGGTTCTTTGATCACGAGGGATTAAAAATCAGCACTTGGATCTGGTCCCAATAGTGGATTTATTTCTTCTCCCTTAACCAACCCACCTACCCTCGTTTAGTCTGAGAGTTTTATAGATGCATGACTAGGGGTGAGGATGACCTAGAAAGCATAGTGAAGGGAGTCACCTTCCGCCTCACACCTGAGAGACTTGGACAAATTTGGGATCTGCCCACTGAAGGAGTTGCACCATAGTGGCCATTTGATAGGGATTTTGCCCTTAGATTGATCACTAGATTGGAAAGTGTTGAAGGAATCACCAAGCTAGAAGCTAATAGTCTATCCATAGAAATGAGAGTTCTCAGTCACATTGTTGCTCAGATTGTTTTCCCCAAGATCGATAGATTTGATCTAGTTACTGAAAGAGTAATTGGGATTATGGACTATATTTTTCGAGGTGTGTAGCTTAACTTTCCTTTATTGATCTTTAGACAGATGAGGAATGGAGTAGGAAGGGCCAGAGCATGTCTCCCTTATGGTATGGCACTGACCTCAATCTTTAGGGAGGTTGGGATTGATTTTGAGGGAGAGCTTTTCTTGCATGTGAGACATACAGACACATATGGGGAGAAAACACTCACTAGAATGGGGTATCGAAAGCTGAATGATAGATGGATCAAGAGAGGTTCAGGATAGGAGCGTCCATAGGCCAGAGATGGAGCCGAACCTAGTTAGACTGCAGATATTGCTCCAACACAATCTCCAACCAAGCTAGCCACAGACCCATTCACCACTCCCTCAGGTCTGTTTGCCAGTACTCATCCTCCTCTAGATCAGACTATTGATGATCAGGCCACTTGGATCATCCACACTATTTTAGATAGATTGAGACCTCAGATGGAGGGGATCCAGATCGAGATAGCTAGATTGGCATCTAAAGTTAGGCATCTGACTCAGCTTATGAAACACAGAGAGAGATCCAGCATGTCCTCTGATATGATCACATCACTATTTACATCCATGAGATAGTTGGTGGATATTCTGAGGACTCATGCTCCACCAAGATCGATGGTAGTAGTGACCGTTGCCGTAGCAGTAGCAGTAGCAGAGGTAGCGGCTGGGGCAATAGCATCTACTGCAGTTGCTGACATAGTTGAGGTAGATCCAGATATTTTCTTTATTCCACCTCTAGTTTTTGAGCCTCCTTCCAGTGCACCTGATCAGCCTCCTCCTAGACCCCTTAGGACATATTTTAGAGTTAGAGGACCATCCACTCATACCAGGAGTAGGAGAGTGACTAGAGCTAGCTCCTCCACCACACTGGATGTCCCCTCTGATTGATCTACTAGGACCTAGGTCATCTTATTTAGGTCTTAGTATATATCTATATAGTGTGTTAGGATCTAGTCATGGTATTAGGTCTTAGCTATGTTGTCCGTATCATCTTGTTGTTGATGATATCTTATCTTAGGCTTTTGTGTGTGTTGTATGAAAGTACCTTATCTTGATCATGATATGTACTGCTTGGGTATCTTTTTGTATGCAGTATATACCCCTATGAACTATGTACTTTCTTTATATATGTATGAATATTTTCTTTTATATTCTTTTCTTGCAATTCATTCTTTGATGATGACAAAAAAGGAGAGAAAAAGATAAGTATAAATAAAGGGGGAGCATATACACAAAGATAAAGGAGAAAAAAATAAGTATAAAAAAAGGGGAGCACATACACAAAGATGAAGGAAATAAAGATAAGCATAAAAAAAGGGGTAGGAACATAAATAAAAACAACAAGAAAAATGAAATAAAGGCAATAAGTGACTCATATCATAAAAATTTTGAAAATACAATATATACTAAAAATTTGGCACAAAATGGCACATTAATGGCACATACCATAAAATTCAGAAATTTCTTGATTTGTGGCACACTTTGCTTTTAACAAATAGAAAGAGGAAGGATTTTTGAAATTAAAATGGTTAATTAATACAAATGGATGAACTTGCATGAAATCTGAATTTGTATTTGAAATATTGCTCTCTTCACTTTGAATGTCATTTTTGAATTTGCAAATGTTATGTATAAATTCAAAAGTTTTGTCATCATCAAAAAGGAAGAGATTGTTGACCCCAGGTATGATTTTGATGAATAACAAAATATTTGAGCCTATTTTGGATACTAATATTTTGGTTGAAATGTTTAAGACAAAGTTCAAGAAGACAAGAACCCATCTTAATGAAGCTCCATATTTTTGATCGAAAGAACCAAGAAAGAAGAGCAAAAGAAATCAAGCCAATTGTGTTTCAAAGAGTATTGGATCAAGAATGAACAAAAGAAAAGTTTATAGTTAAATCCAGCAAAGTTTCAGCAATTGGCACTATCAGGAGTTGACCAGGGGTCGACTCATGGAGGAGTTGACTCATGAAAAGTAGGAACTGACTCCCAACTCAGTAAAGATGCCAGTCCAGGAGCAGAATGTTATATACTTCACTCTGCAACTAGAGTCGACTCATGAAATTTGGGAGCCACCTCTGGCACGTAGAACTAGCATGGGACAAAAATAATGAAGATCAGACTTTTCACCCTATAGCTGGAGTCGACTCAAGGATCTAGAAAGTCGACTCCTGAGTTTCTGACAACCCCAATGGCTAGTTTCTAGAACTGCCCAGATTCCATTTTTCACCCTCTAAATGGGCTTTTTTGATGTTCCAATAGCTATGAACCCATTTTTAGACTTTCTAGCTTGGATTAGAAGGCTTCTAAATTTAGATTAAGATTGGGGAACTCAATATATAAAAGCAAGAAAGTGGAAAACATCAGCAACTTTGAAAAATCTGTGTGCAGACCAAATAGTGAGCATTCAAGAGCCTTCATTGCTATTCAACCACTCATCCAGCTTTGTAATCAAGGCATTCTCAAGAGAAAAAAGGGAGCATTCATTTCTAAAGCCCTCCAACCACTCATCCTATGTATTGAAGCTTCAAATCTACCATTTAAAGTGTGAGCTCGAAAGTGGCACTCCCAAGTCTTGAAAATATGAGAAGATAGATTATGGAAAGACAGAAGCAAGTCGGAAGAAGAATCAGTCTCAATAGTAAATTTCAAAAATTGGGCTGGCTCACTTTGAGACTGAGTCGGGCTCAGTTGAAAATTGGGTCGGCTCAGTCCAAGACTAGGTCAGCTAGGTCTAAGAGAAAAATTCAGATAGATAGCAGTATTTTTGGACTGTTGGCATGGTACACAACTAGATCGGTTCAGTCTGAGATTGAGCCGACCCAGTCATAGGTTAGCCAACTTAGTTTGATTGAGCCGACCTGGTCATAGGTTAGCTAGCTCAGTCTGAAACTAAGCCAGCTTAGTTTTTGTGGGTTATTATTTTGTGTACGTGGGTTGTTTGAATTTGGAAAGTTTTTCTATGAGCTTGGACTTGACCCTTTATAAAGTATATATACTGAAAATAGGTCAGGGTTGTAAGTGTGCTGAAATATGCTAAATAAAAGTTCTTTTCATCCAAAAATCTCTTCTTCACTTCTTCTATATTCCTTGAGATATTTGATCGTGCTTCCGTAGAGATCTTTAAGAAGTACTTTCTTATTGCTTGGCTAATCATCGACGGCCACACCGATTCGTATGGAAAGAGCATATATTCCTAATATTTGGTATTAGAGTGGTGTTGCATGGAAGAAAGGAAGACACCTAGGATTTACTACATTCAGGATCTGTTGCACTAGATTTTATCCTAAAACTTTTAGTTTGCTTCATGGTTGTCTCTAGATTGAGGTGGAGATCATTTACATAGAGGAACAGTGATACAGAAATTTGGAAAGAGGATCTAGGGCTAGTTAGATCTTCTATAAAGGATAGTTTGACTGGTGTGTGATCATGAAGGGTGTTAGGAATCTGTTCTTAACTTGTTTGAAATCATGGGATCAAGTGGATTCAAGATGAATTTTGAGAAGTTCGATGATAAGAAAAACTTTATCCTATGGCAGCAAAGAGTAAAGGACTTGTTGGTTCAGCAGAGGATCTACATGATCTTAATAAAAGAAAGACCGAAAAAGATCAGTGATGAGGATTGGGAAGAGCTGGAGGAAATTGATTTTAGCATAATCCAAATGTGCTTGGTCGATTAGATTTTGCCCGAGGTTTGCACAAAGACTATGGCAAAGGGGCACTGGGAGAGACTGGAGAACACATATATGGGGAAGAACATGATGAATAAGCTATGGTTGAAGAAACCACTGTATAGTCTGAGGATGCCTGAAGGTGGAGATCTTGTTGCACATATCCAAAGGTTCAATCTGGTATGTTCTGAGGTGATGAGTTTAGATGTAAAGATCGACAAGGATGATCGGGCATTGCTGCTATTATGTTCTCTTCCAAATTCGTATGATGGTCTCATAACAACTCTAATTTATGGGAAGGAAATCCTAAACTATGAAGAGGTTGTTAGTGTGCTCAGATTAAATGAGCAAAGAGAGAAGATCTGCAAGGGTGACCTTAAGTCTAAGATCTTGGCTGTGAATGAAAGACAGGAAAGATCAAAGGAGAAGATAAGAGGAAAATCTAAGGGTAGGTCAAAGTCTCGTGATCAGAGGAAGATGACATTGAAATGTTATAAATATCATTAGCCTGGACACCTAAGGAGAGATTGTCCCTTTTTTAGATTAGAAAAAGGGAAGGCCAGCAAGGGAGATGATACAGCTTCTATGAGCAGTGGAGAAGATCTTCTAGTTGTATCAGATGGATCCACAGAGTGCGATACTATATGGATATTAGATTCAGTATACTTGCACCACTATACTTCTCATCAGGAGTGGTTTGCTACCTACCAGAAGATCGATGGTGGAAGTGTCAGTCTTGGAGATGATCACCTATGCAAATTAGCTAGAATTGGTACTATCGGTGTGAGGTTGTACGATGGGATCATTCGTACATTATCAAATATTAGGCATGTACCAGAGTTGAAAAAGAATTTGATTTCTTTGGGCTACTTGGAGGAGCAGGATTATGCTTTTAGTAGCCAGGCTGGGAGTGGATGTCTAAAAATTTTCAAAAAAGTTTTGGTGGTGATGAGAGGTAGAAGATTAAGCAACAATCTTTATAGAATGGAAGGCTTAGTGGTAAATGATAGTGCAGTGGTGCTAGCAGCGGTACAGGAGGAGCAGATTTTATATCGATTGTGGCATTATCAGATGGATCATATGAGTGACCATGAACTCACAGAACTAAATAGAAGAGGTATGATCCCAGCCCTGAAGAAGAAGGGCATAGATCTTTGTGAGCCGTATATCTTTGGCAAATAGCATAGAGTGAAGTTTGCCAGACGTACCAAGCGTAGCGAGGAAGTGCTGGATTTAGTGCACTCGGATGTGTGGGAACCAGCTCCTGTATCAGCTAGAGGTGGGGCAAAATACTTTGTTAGTTTCATTGATGATTTCTCAAGGAAGGTATGGATCTATCTGATCAAAGAAAAAATAGAGATGTTTGCCTAGTTCAGAGCCTGGAGAGCTGAAGTAGAGGAGTCAGTGAGACAGATAAAGTGTCTGAGGTCGGACAATGGAGGGGAGCATACTAGCCTGGAGTTTAGGAGGTACTGTTGGGAAAATGGCATCAAATGCCATTACACGGTGAGGAAGACTCCCCAGCAAAATGGTGTCGCGGAGAGGATGAACCGGGCACTGATCGAGAAGGCACGAAATTTGAGGCTACAGACATTACTCCCAAAGTCCTTTTGGGATGATGCTCTAACCTTTTCTTATTTTCATATGAACAAGTCCCCTCATTATAAGCTGAATAAAGGCATTTCAGAAGAGGTCTGAAGTGGAAAGAAGGTGAAGCTTGGCCACCTGAAAGTCTTTGGTTGCATAGCCTATGCACATGTGGAGGCAACCGAGAGGAGCAAATTAGATCCAAAATCTCAAAAGATGACATTCATAAGGTATCCACAAGGAGTCAAGGGGTACCTATTGTGGGACTCTTAGGCATAGAAGTCAGTGATCAGTAGGAACGTTATCTTTGATGAGAAGAACATCTTGAGGAGGTCTAGGATAGATAAAACTAGAGAAACAAAAGTAAACAGCAGTGTCCAGTCAGTGAATGATGGCATGCAGGTTACATCCACTTACAAGAGTATTTTTGTTGAGGTGGAGCTGGGTAGAAAAGTATTATCTCAGATTAAAAATTAGTATAGAGGGCCGATAGTTTAGACAGATGTACAGGAGCAACCACAAACATCAAGCAGAGATATGCTAGTGGGAGTGGCTTTGCACAAGCCCCAGCATGCTATTAGGAGATCGGTTAGATATGGCATTGATGAGGTTATCTCTTATGCACTCATCACTGCTAATGGAGATCTAGAGAATTATGTAGAGGCCATGAAGAGTGAGGATCATGATTCATGAATGCAGACCATGATGGAGGAGATGGAATCGCTTAAGAAGAATCAGACATGGCAGCTGGTGGATCTTCTAGAGGGTGCTCGACCTATTGGCTCAAAGTAGATGTTCACAAAGAAATAAGCACCTTCAGAATAAGGTGGAGTCAGATTCAAAGCAAAGCTGGTAGCAAAGGGATACTCACAAAGGGAAGGGATTGACTACATAAAAATTTTCTTTCCTATGGTGCATCATACATCTATTCGAGTTTTGTTGTCACTAGTGGCACAACATAACATGGAATTGGAACAAATGGACGTGAAGACAGCCTTCCTTTATGGGACTTTGGAGGAAAGAATCTACATGAAGCAGCCAGATGGTTTCATGGAGATGGGACAGGAAGAAAAGATGTTTTTACTCAAAAAGTCTTTGTATGGCTTAAAACAATCCCCTCGTCAGTGGTATCGAAGGTTTGATAGCTTTGTCTTGAGGCTGGGTTTTAGCAGATGTGAACATGATTGTTGTGTCTATGTCAAGGATGTAGATGAAGAGGATGCCCTATACCTATTATTGTTTGTAGATGATATGCTCATACCCAGTAGAAGCATGGACGCTTGAAAAGATTGAAAAGGACATTATCATCTGAATTTGAGATGAAAGATTTGGGTCTAGTGAGAAAAATCTTTGGAATGAAGATTTGCAATGATAGGTGCAAAGGAGTGCTCCATTTGTCATAAGGAAAGTGTGTCCAGAAGGTTCTGGAGAGGTTTGGGATGGAGAAGGCCAAACCTACAGAGACGCCATTGTCGAGCCATATGTCTCTCTCCAAGTTATAGTATCCCTAATCAAAAGAGGAGAGAGAGTACATGGAATGAGTCCCTTATGCAAATGCTGTAGGCAGTATGATGTACACTATGGTGTGCTGTAGATCTGATATCACACATATTGTGAGCACGATTAGTAGATACATGGCTAACCCTGGGAAAAAATACTGAAAAGCATTGAAATGGATATTGAGATATCTACATGAAAGAAGGGATTATGGTTTGATGTTTGGTGGGCAGTCGGAAGGATTTGGAGAACAATCTATGAAGATGTGTGAAGGTTCAGATCCTCTAGAAGGATTTGTTGATGCAAATTATGCTAGTGATCTTGATACAAGAAGGTCTACTACTAGATACCTCTTCTACATATATGGTGGACCGGTGTCTTGGAGATCAATCCTTTAGTCAATCACGGCCTTATCTACTATAGAGGCCAAGTATATTGGGATAACGAACGCTGTAAAGGATGTCCTTTAGCTTAGGAGGTTGATTGATGAGTTGGGGGTGGAGCAGAGCAAGGTTATACTATTCAGTGATAGTCAGAGTGTTCTGTTGTTGGCACAGAACCCAATCTATCATGCATGCGCAAAGCATATAGATGTGAGGTACCATAGGATCAGAGAACTGATGGAGGAAGGTGAAGTAGAACTGATGAAGGTCCATACCAAGGAGAATCATTCTAATACACTCACGAACGTACTCCCCAGAGACAGCTTTCAGAGATGTGTAGCACGGATGGGTCTATTGAGAAGAGATAAGTTCACAAGAACTTGGAAGCACCAAGATAGAAAATGTGAGCTCAGAATTGGCACTCTCAAGTCTTGAAAATATGAGAAGATAGGTCATGAAAAGATGGGAGCGAGTCGAAAGAAGAATCAGTCTCAATAGTAAAGTTCAGAAACTGGGTCGGCTCACTTTGAGACTGAGCTGGCTCAGTTGGGAGCTGGATCGGCTCAGTCGGGAAGTGGATCGGCTAGATCTCAGAGAAAAATTCAGATAGAAAGCAGCATTTTTGAGCTGTTGGCATGGTACATAACTGGGCTAGCTCAGTCTGGGACTGAGCTGACCTAATTGCAGGTTAGCTAGCTCTGTCTAAAACTGGGTTGGCTCAATTTTTGCATGTTATTATTTTGTGTACGTGGGTTGTTTGGATTTGGAATGTTTTTCTATGAGCTTGGGCTTGACCCTTTGTAAAGTATATATACTGGAAATAGGTTAAGGTTGTAAGTATGCTGAAATATGCTGAAAAAAGGCTCTTTTCTCTCGAAAATCTCTTCTTCTCTTCTTCTCTATTCCTTAATTTATTTGATCGTGCTTCTGCAGAGATCACTAAAATGTACTTTCTTGTTGCTTGGCTAATCACCAACGGCCACGCCGATCCATGTGGGAAGAGTGCATATTCCCAATACAAAGGAGTTTATTTTTAGTTTTAAAATTTTGCAATTTTGAAATCATTATATTTCAAGTTTCAAAGGGCTGAAACTTGAGGGATAGGCTCATCCAAGCCTTGAATTGGATTTGTACAAGCCTAAGAGTGGCTTGGGGTTAGGTTTTGGTTGGTTAGCCTGTAAAACTAACTGGATTTTGATTGTGAGTTCGATGAAAATAATCTTGCTATAATCTTGAAGATTATAGTGGAATTCTCAAGTGGAGTGCTTGAGGAGTGGGCGTAGGTGTTGGGTTTGACACCAAACTACTATAAAAACTTTATGACTTTGTGTATGTAATTATTTTCTTTAGTTGCTATTATTTTCTACACATTTAAATCACTGCATTTCCAGCATATCAATATTCAAATTCTGCATAAACACTTAGTAATTCAAAAAAATTTTGAAAAACCCAATTCACCCCCCCCCCCCCCCCCCTCTTAGGTTGTTCTTCTGGGCAACATAAATAATTTAAATAACATCTAAAGCTTTTTATGACTTATTTTTAGAATTTAAATCTTGGATTAATTGGCTTATGATCTATTTTTGATTATTTAGATAAGATCTAAATGATATATGCTTTATATTTAGATCTAGATCCTTTTATTATATATGCTGGATATATAGTTTTAATTTTTGAATCTAGAATTTATATGTATGACATATATATTTCGTAGAATTTAAATTAAAAACTTACTTTCAACAAAATATTCAAATCCTAGGATAAAATCTAAACATTGAAATAATTCAGATCTAAAACCGTAGATTGAGTTTAATTCAATGTAAACTATTTACATTTTGAAAATGTTTTAAAATCTTGAAATCAGAAACTAGTTCTGATGTTCTGCACCCCAACCCATCAGCCTTGAACTTAATTGAGAATTAAGTGATTGTTTAGGATTTAGGTTTGTGATTTGAATATCCTAAGCCAATTTCATAAATCATGGGTTAAAGGATAATGGGTTAGCTTTGATTAGGTCATTAATTGGGTTAGACCTAGGATTCGATTAAATATGGATTAAGTTAAGAAATTGATCAAACCTAATTAATAGTTAATTAGGATTAGGTCATTTCTTTTCTATAGGTCAATTCAATAATTGTAGTTGATTATAGTCCATACATCTAACAAATAGATTTGATCGTGGCTCAGTGGACGAGTTCAAGACTTTAGATAGACCAAATTAAAACTGATAAATTGATTGGTATCTAAGATAAGTCTAGCATTTTCAGACTGGTGGTCTTTAATTGGCAGCTTGCTTACCTGGTCATTTCTGATGGTATCTAAGGCCAGCTTTGGTAGACCCTCTTATCAATCTCACTTACCTGGCTAATATGGTTAGTCAGCTTTTAATTAGGTTGCTCATTGATTTGTACTAACCCATGTTACATAGGTATATCAATGAGATTGATTTTATTTAGTGAGATTGATCTAGGTGCCTATAGACTAAAATTGATCTTAGTCCTCATCAATGACTTATGAAGTCAGTGGAAGGATTTGACTTGATAAAGTTAGTGGAAGTAATTTGGTCCAAGTCTTCTCTATCCTTAAATCATAAATAATTTAAAATTTTCTAAATTATTTAGTACTTAAAATGATAAAGTTATGGGGATAACTGAGTCATAGCTTCCCATTAAGATGTCTGCTAATGGGTCCAATAGTCTAGGTAGACATTGGAGGCACCTTATGCATGGTGTTCATCGAGATATTGAAATTATCATTCATCATATAATGATTAGGTTATACTCTTTGAATGGTGATCAAGTTAGTCAGAGCTTTCCTCGAATCTAGTCATCATTCATTTATTGCACCAAACTCTATCATGTTAATGGTTGGACCTAATCAGATCTTTTCAGTAGAGGCCAAAGCTTACTAATTAAGAGCCTAGGACAAAATCTAATTACTAAAATTTATTTTGAAAAATAATTGGTTACGACCTTCCCATAGATGTACATTGGTTAGCCAAAGCTTTCCTCGAGCCCGTATGTAGGATTCTAGTACTTGCTAGGGAATTAAAGTAATTTCTTGAATTAAAGGTAGAGGCTACCAATTCATACAAAATAGTGGGAGAACCTTTAGACTAAAGTCTAAGTCTTTAGGTTTAAAATAATTCATATATAATAGGTCTTTGTTCTCTTTTCTATTCAGATTAAGGCTAAACCCTAATTGCTCCATTCACTATTAGACAGTGATATACTTCTAAGACCCAACTTTGATAATCAATATTAGAAGTTGAATTTGGTTCAGCAGCACAAAGTTCATGCTGAGACTTCTCAGTCCAGTCAAAACAAAAGGTCCAAGACTAATCAGAATCAGGCAAAGTACTTCTACTGTTAGAAGCAAGGTTATAAGAAGAAGAATGGTGCTCAATATCTTGCTTCCCTTGACCCTAATAGGTTGAACAAGAGAAAAGAGTAAGAAGTTGCTTATTAAGGATGTTATCTGATAACTTCTTGTAATTTCTTTATTTATGATTCTACTACCTAGGTATTGGATATTGGTAGTCCTATACAATTTATTGCAATTAGAACTTCAGGTAAGTAGAAAGTTTGAAAATGGTGAAAGATTTCTAATCATTGGGGTGGAAGTTCAGTTCTAATCCTAGCTTTAGAAATTATCAAACTCATTTTCAATACAACTATTGTCATTTAGAGTGACTGTCATTGTTGTCCATAGTTTATGATGAATATGATCTTTGTTGGCCTTTTAGCCAAAGATGGTCATCATTTATTAATAAAGAAAGATTATTATGATATCATTATAAATGATGGTACAATAACACATGGATAACAAAGAAATAATATTTATATTTTATCACAGTAAGTTAGTGTAATATATACATCTAACAAACGTCCTAAGTTAGATAATATCACTAATGCCTACCTTTGGCATTGTAGGCTTAGTAATATTAACAAGAATAAGATAAACATATTAGCCTAAGAGAAAATCCTCGACATCAATGATTGTGAATCATTGACGATCTATGAATCTTGTCTTCTTGAGAAGATGACAAAGTCATTTTTTATTGAAAAAGATGAAAAAGCTAGTGAAGTTCTAAGTCTCATACATAGTGTTGTATGTGGACCTATGAACTCAAGTGCCAAAGAAGGATATCAATATTTTATTATGATTGCAGATGAGCTATTTAGATATAGATATGTCTAGCTTGAATCATTTGAAATATTTAAATAATTTAATAATGAAGTAGAAAAATATACTAAAAAAGATATTAAAACTCTTTGATCAGATCAAGAAGGTGAATACCTATCCTGTAAGTTTTTGACATATCTAGGAGAGAATAGGATTCTTTCATACATATCTAGGAGAGAATAGGATTCTTTCATAGTGGACTCCTTCTGAAACACCACAGTATAATGGTGTATCAGAAAGAAGAAATCAAACTTTATTAGACATGGTTTGATCCATAATGGAGTTTACTAGTCTGTCTATTTTATTTTAGGATTATGCTGTTGAGACTACTTATTTTACTTTGAAAAATATTTTAAGTAAATCTATTACAAATACTCCATATGAGATATGGATGAAGCACAGGCTTAGACTCTCTCACCTTTTGGTTAGGGGTTGTCTGGTCAATGTCAAATGTTTGCACAACAGTTAAACTTGGACTCAGGTCTGATAAGTGTATGTTTATGGGGTACCCTAAGAAATTAGGAGTTATTACTTCTACCATGCTGAAGAACAAAAGGTATTCATCAGCAGTAGGACATTCTTTTTGAAAAATGAATTTCATAGAGAAGGAACTAGTGCTTGAAAAGTTGAACTTGAAAAAGTTCGATCAGTAGAAAGAACCGACACAATCTAGTAAAACTATAGAATCAGATTTAATTAGATCAAATCCAAAGCCCATTAAAGAGGCACCTCTAAGGAGATCTAGTAGAGTACCACATTAGCCAGATAAATACTATAATTCTAGATTTAAGATGATGATCCTATTGAGCTCTATGAGAACAATGAGGATTTGATCACCTATATGGATCTAATGCAGAGTTCTGACTCTGAGAAATGGCTTGAAGCCTTGAAATTCGAATTAGAGTCCATGAAAATTAATAGTGTGTGGATACTAGTTGATTCACCTGAAGGGATAAAACCTATTGGATGCAAATGAATTTTTAAAAGGATCAGAGTAGCGCAGATGAAAAGATGGAGACCTATAATGCCCATTTGGCTATCATCTCTGAGTTGGAACATGTGTTTTGAACATATGTCTTTGTTGAGAATGAAGAAGAACCATACATCTATAAATGGGCAAATGGTTTTGTAGTGTTATTTCTTATGTTGTCTATGAATGACATTCTCTTAATTGAAAATGACATTCCAATATTACAAAGAATAAAGGTTTAGCTATTATTTTAATTCTTCATGTAGGATTTGGGAGAAGAATCCTACATCCTAAGGATGAAGATCTACAGAGATAGAACTAAAAGGATACTTGGATTATTCCAATTCATGTATGAGATTAGATATGGCATACTCACTTAGTGTAGTGAGCAGATATATACCAGTCTGATTCGAGTGAGAACCATTAGAGAGTTGTAAAGATAATCTTTAAGTATTTAAGAAATACTAAGAACCAGTGGCTTATATATGGAGATACTAACTTAAAATTTATGCGATATATTGATTCCAATTTTCAGTCAGAATAAGATAGCAAGAGTGTGTCAAATCATATTTATACCTTAGATTCAGGAGCAATCTACTGAAAAAGATTCAAGCTGAATACTATAGCCGATTCTGAATGCAAGGTAGAATAAAGGCATCTGATGCTTCCATGAATGCTGTGGTTGCGAAAGTTTATTAGCAAGGTAGGAGTGGCACCTTCCATCGATGGTCCAATCCTACTGTAGTATTAGAGCCATAGCTCAGGCTAAAGAAATAAAGGTACACCACAAGACCATCATATTCTGTATCGTTATCATCTTATCTAGAAGATTTTGGATAAGAGTGATGTTGATCTTTAGAAGATTGACGGAAAAGAAAAACTTGACTGACCCATTTGCTAAAGCCTCAGAATAAAGGAGTTTGATGAAATCAAGTGAAAGATAGGATATTTGATATTGTTCTAATTAGCTTTAGTTCAAGTGAGAGTTATTAAAAAATATGTCGTAAAGTCAATCATCTAAGTAATAGATGATTATAATTTATGTATAAATTATCAAATAATAATAGTTATTTGGCTTATTTATCATAAAAGATCTATCTTTTTTATACTACTATAGAAAAGAGCTATGACAGCATATACTATGGCAGTGTTTTTTGAAATCGCTACAATGGATTCTGTGATAGTGATTAACCCTAACCGTTGCCTTAGGTTTGACCTATGGCAGTGGTTAGGGTTAACCACTGCCATAGGTGTGAGCTATGACAGCAGTTTGGATTAACCACTACATAGGTCGGACCTATGGTAGCAGTTAGAGTTAACTGCTGCCATAGGTCCGACCTATGACAGCGGTAAAGGTTAACCACTGCCATAGATTAAACTACAGTAGCAGTTCTTTGTAACTATTGCCATAGGCTGAACCTATTGCAGCGGTTAGTCATAACCATTGTGATATATTTTTTTCATATTTTTACTCTTAATATTATATAATTTTAAAATTTAATATCCATCTTCATCATTCATTATTTAAATAATTATCATTAGAGTATCGTCACAAAAGATCACCTCGATTCGATGGCCCTAGCTTCATCAATCAAAAAAATTTAATTTTGATGATCACGAATGATGATGCGATGATCTGATAGATGAAGACCTCTGATGTGCTCAAAAATCTATAATAATAATCTCGATAATGTTTGTAGCATACTATCAAAGTTTTGCTTCAATTGAATATCGTTATCATAATCAATTAGCATGGGATGATTTTGATCGTTAAATAAGAAACAAGTGATCAAAGGACCAGATGGCGCCTGATTATGAGATAATTTTTTAGATAAATGATCTCCGATACTATTTTAATAATTTTTATGATGGTGATCATAAAATTTAAATTATTTTTATAAGAATCATTCATGTTAAGCAGATCTTGCATAAGCACGAGCATAATTATCAATGAAGTTTAAGAATGGATATCAAGCAACGTATAGTTTTGGATCATTTTTAGATCCACGATTTAAATTTTATGATCACCACTATAAAAATAATTAAAATAGTAGTCAAGATCATTTATCTAAAAAATTATCTCATGGATGAATGTCGTCTTGTCCTTTGATCAGTCATTTTTCATTTAACGATCGAAATAATTTCATACTAAATTGACCATGATAATGATATCCGATTGAAATAAAATTTTGATAGTATGCTACAAACATTACCGAGATCATCGTTGTTAATTTTTGGATACATCAGAGTTCTCCATCTATCAGATCATTGTATCATCGTTCGTGATCATCGAAATTATTTTTTTTTATTCGATGAAGCTAGGACCATCGGATCGAGGCAACCTTTCGTGATGATGCTCTAATGATAATTATTTAGATAATGATTGATAAAGATGGACATTAAATTTTAAAATTATATATTATTTAAGGCAAAAATATGAAAAAATATACCATAGTGGTTATGACTAACCACTGCAATAGGTTGAGCCTATGGCAGTGGTTACAAAGAACAGCTGCGATAGTTTAATCTATGGCAGCGGTTAATGAAAATTGCTATCATAGATCTATTCTCGCCGACCGAGTCTGCTTGAATTCAAATCGGATCAGCTCGATTGTTAGCTAGATTAGCTCGACTCCAAATCGGATTGGCTCACTTAGAAAAATAGAACATTTATTTCTGTAGCCTAATACTTAAACTGGCTCGATTTCAATTTGGGTCAGCTCAAATTCTGATACCTATGACAACGGTTTCATAACCGTTATCATGGGTTAGGTTATTCTCAGCTACCCTCCCCCAAACTATTTTTCTTCTTCGTCGATTGCTCTCTCTCTCCCTCCTCTCCACCGTCGATGAGACCTCACCCCTTTCTTTCCTTCCTCGACCAGCACCGCATCCTCCTCTGCCTCCTATTGGCTCCCCGGCTGATGCTGCCTCCACCTATGCCTCCCCGTTCTTCCTTGGTCGGTGCCACCACCTCCACCTCCTCCCTTTCCTTCCCCTTCTTCTCCGGTCTAGGCCCACAGCTCCTCTATCAGACTGCCGCCCACAACCCACCCCCTGCCCCCTCTGGCTCCACCCATAGCCCAACCCTCAGCCTCCCCATCACCGTGCCACCCCCTTCCCCTTATTCCCCAGCCTAGGCCTATGGCTCCTTCGTCGGGCTGCCGCTCACAATCAAACCCCCCGCCCCCCTCTGGCTCTGCCCATAGCCCACCCCACTGGCCTCCCCATCACCGCACCACCCCCTTCCCCTTCTTCCCTGGCCTAGGCCCGCGACTCCTCTGCTGGGTTGCCACTTGCAACCCACCCCCCGGCCTCCCCATCACCACACCACCCCCCTCCTTCATGGCCGTCGGCTACGATCACCTCTCTTTCTCTTCTCTCTTTCCTCAGCCTGGCCACTAGCCTTGACCCCTCCCTGCTCTCTCTCTTCTCTCTTCCCTCAACCCGATTCCCCCTCCTCCCCTTTCTTCCCCAGCCGGCCTGATCGTTGGCTCCACCACCTTCTCTCTTCTCTCGGCCCAACCCTCCTTCCTACTATATCTCTATCTTCCCTCTTTCTCTCTCTTCTTTCTCTTTCTCTCTTCTCTCTTTCTAACTCACTGTTTATCATGATCGTTTTGCAGATCATCTTTAGTGCCATCATCTTTCTCTAGTACCGCTATTGGCAACTATTGGAGCTCTCTGTATGACCCTATTAGATATATGTGCCCTAGAAGCTAGAATTGGCTCACACTTATAATACATATCTAAGGGCAAAATTATAATTTTAATTATAAATAATAAAATAGATTATTTTCTATCACAGTGTGTATTTAAAAGTGATTGTGATACATTCCTTGAGTTAATAGTAATGATAGTTCATATTTTCAAGAGTTGAAAATTTAAGATATGAATTTTTATTATTAACTCATAAAATGCTTCTGACCATAGGATCATCATAAGGATGGTGAATGATCTAGAAGGTTAGTGTATGATCACTTCTGTTGACATAGAATCTGATCGTCGTTGAAATCCGCTGGAGTGGAGGCCGATGAGGTCCCATTGGGGACCTGCAAAATAGAGTCCCATCTGGAGCCGATGGGGGTGGCTCTAGCAGGACCCTCTGATGATTAAGTCAGCTCTGGCCAACAGAAATGGAGTGCTCGAGAATAAGTTTCGGAGCTTAGAGATGAAGAGGAGATCTTAGATATTAGAGATCAGAGGTTCGAGAGATTAGAGTCAGCGTATCTAGAGGGTCCTTTTTATAGTGGAGCTTGATAATGATAGCTGCAGTCGCATGCTGATGGGCCGCTCAAGGTCCGATGGAGTTAGTCTCATGGGGAGGTGCCATCTATAGCGGGTTGATGGTGACAGCCATCGCCGCCTGATAGCGGGTCGCTGTCACTTGTGATGGACTGATGGTGATGGCTGCAGCTGTCCTGATATCAAGCAGCTTGGGGCTGAAAGAAGGGTTGAAGGGCTTCGACATGAGCCCATTTCAGAGGAGTTTGGATTCCTGAAGAGGAAGCTCGAAAGGAGTTCAGCTTTCGTAGGCGTCCAGCTGGAGGTGCGCGGCTATGGTTCGACCGCTGGGAAGTTCGATAGGAGCTCGATCGGTGAGAAGTCCGGCCCCTGAAGAAATCCAGCCGAAGAGGAAGCTTGGAGGGAGTTCGGCTCCCACAGGCGCCTGGCTGGAACGATGTGGAGAGAGTTCGGCTCTTGCAGGAGTCTGACTGAAGCTCGATGGGTGAGTTCGACTAAAGCTCGACCGTTGGGAGTCCAAGGAGCTCGGCCGCTAAGGAGTCCGAAGGAGCTCAACCGCTAAGTAGTTCGGTCGGCTAAAGGGGTTCGGTCCGGATGCTGGGGTCCAAAGGAGCTCGACCGCTGAGAAGTTCGAAGGAGCTCGGCCACTGAGTAGTTCGACCGACTGAAGGGGTTCGGTCTGGATGCTGGGAGTCCAAAGGAGCTCGACCACTGAGGAGTCCGAAGGAGCTCGACCGCTAAGTAGTTCTGTCGGTTGAAGGGGTTTGGCTAAGACCCATCTGCTGAAGCTCTTTCGTGGCTACTGGTTGCATTAGGCTGAGCATCAAACTAGACTTCGGTAGGAGTGGGGTTTATCCCCAACACTAGCCCCCCCCACTCTCGAGTTCAAAACTCAAAGGAAGGGAGTGCAGGTAAGGCAACTGCCGAAGTCTTCTTCCGGGCTCCGTATTGGTTCAGGTCGAAGCTCGGGGGAGATCTCATTTCTAGCTAAAGTTGATATTGAAGTTGAAGCCCGAAGGAGATCCCATCTCCAACCGAGGTTGAGGGAGGCCTCGTCTGCTGTGATCGAAGTCGAAGGTTGAGCTCCTCGGGAGCGATATTGTCTCCTACAGCCGAGGTTAATATGGGTGCTCGAGAGAGATCCTATCTCTAGTCGAGGTCGAAGTTAAAGCTCTTCAGTCGAGGTTGACATGGTCGCTCGAAAGAGATCCTATCTCTGGTTGAGGTCAAAGTTAAAGCTCTCTGATCAAGATTGGCTCGGTCTCTCGGGGGAGATCCTATCTCTAGCCGAGGTCGAAGTTAAAGCTCTCCGATCGAGGTTGGCTCGATCTCTCGGGGGAGATCCTATCTCTTTTGGTCAAGGTTGATGCGGGTGCTCGTGTTAGGACGAGGTTCTCCTCCTATTCCTAACGGACTGTGGGGGCACATTCGGACCATCATCCGTCTCCCTCCATCTCATCTAAGGTGAATGAGGCCTTTGACTTTGCTCGCATTAGGATGAGCTTCTCCTTCTATTCCTAATGGGCTGTGGGGGCACACACGAACCATCATCTGCGCCTCTCCCCCCGTCTCACCCTTTGTGAACGAGGCCTTCGACTTTGCTTGTGTTAGGATGAGGTTTCTCCTTCTGTTCCTAATGAACTGTGGGGCACATGTGGACCGTCGTCCGAGCCTCTCCCCCATCTCGTCTAAGGTGAATGAGGCCTTTGGCTTTGCTCGCATTAGGATGAGGTTCTCCACCTATTTCTAACGGGCTGTGGGGGCACATACAGACCGTCGTCTGCACCTCTCCTCCCATCTCGTCCTTTGTGAACGAGGCCTTCAACTTTTGCTCGCATTAGGATGAGGTTCCTCCTCCTGTTCCTAATGGGCTATGGGGGCACATGCGGACTGTCATCCGAGTCTCTCCCCCCATCTCATCTAAGGTGAACGAGGCCTTCGACTTTGGGAAGGTCTTATTTCCCATGGCTGAGGTTGACTCGGGGGAGATCTTATCCCTACAGCCGAGGTTTAGAGGTCTTTGACCTGCTTATTTTAGGATGAGTTTCTCCTCTTGTTCCTAACGGGCCACTTTCGCTGATTTCTTTTCTGCCATCATGTAGTCCTTGTACCAAAAATCAATAATGCGGAGCGAAGGAGCTTTTAAAGGAAGTCTACTGATAATACATCCTTAGGTTCTCTGAGTTCCAAGGTCGGAGAAGCACTATCCCTCCAAGTTCCTTCAGACGATAAGTTCCGGGTTGGATGACCTCCGTCACCTCATACGGACCTTCCCAGTTTAGGGCGAGCTTCCTTTGACTCTGAGGCTGAGCGACAGCGGCTCGCTGGAGTACTAAGTCTCCCACTCTGAATGCCTTATTTTTAACCCTGGAGTTGTAGTACCGAGCCACCTTCTATTTGTAGGCGGCCATCCGGATGCGGGCTTCCTCCCTTTTTTCTTCCAGAAGGTCGAGATTGACTCTGAGGTCCTGGGGGTTGTGCCACTCGTTGAAGCCCACAACTCGTGCAGACGGGAGCTTGAGCTCAACCGGGATAATTGCCTCAGTACCGAAGGCCAAGGCAAAGGGTGTTTCTCCGGTCGGCACCCTCTGGATTGTTCGATATGCCCAGAGGACATGGTAGAGTTCATCCACCCAGGCCCCTTTTGCCCTATTGAGTCTCACTTTGATTCCTTGCAGTAGGGTCCGGTTGGTTATCTCAGCTTCCCCATTGGCTTGTGGGTGAGCCACCAATGTGAAGTGGTGGGAGATGTTTAGTCCTTCGCAGAACTCGGCAAACCTTACCCCAGCGAATTATCGCCCATTGTCGGTTATGAGGGTTCGGAGCAGGCCAAATCGGTAGACCAGTGACTTCCAGATGAAGTTCTGCACCTTGGCCTCGATAATCTTCGGAAGTGGTTCGGCTTTGACCCACTTGGTGAAGTAGTCGATCGTGACCAAGAGAAACTTCCGCTACCCAGACGCCATTGGGAAGGGGCCGAGTATATCCATTCCCCACTACGCAAATGGCCAAGATGAGTTGAGAGGAGTGAGTTCGAATGCCGACTGCCTCTACACGCTGGCGTTCTTCTGACAGCGGTCACACCTCTTCACGTATTCCATGGAATCGTGAAATAAGGTTGGTCAGTAGTACCCGTATCGGAGTAGTTTTTGTGATAGGGACCTGGCTCCTACGTGACTTCCGTAGAGTTCTTCATGCACATCCCATAGCACAAGGTCAGCCTCTAAAGGTCGGAGACATCTCAACAACGGAAGGGAGTACGACCTCTTATACAACCTGCCTTCGTATAAGACATAGCGAGAGGCTTGATTCCTGAGCTTTCGAGCTTCTTTTCGTTCGTGGGGAAGGACCCCCTCTTCAAGGTAGGCGATCAATGGGTCGATCCAGCTGGGCTCGAATTCCATCTGTAGGATGGCCTGAGATTTCTTTATGGTCGGGCACTTCAAAGTTTTCAAACATACTTCTTTGGGCAGTTCGGCCAGGGTTGAAGTGGCCAACTTGGAGAGAAGATCAGCTCTTGCATTTTCCGCCCTCGGGACGTGCTGAATGCTGAAGCTGTCGAAGGCCGGGATCAAATTCTTCACTTTTCTGAGGTACCTCACCATGCTTTCCTCCCGTGCCTTGTAACCGCCGCCAACTTGACCAACCACCAGCTGGGAATCGCTGTAGACTTGAAGTCAATCTACTTTTAATTCTCTTTCTATCTTTAATTCGACGATCAGCACTTCATATTCGGCTCCATTATTGGTCGTGGAGAACTTAAAGCGTAGTGCATACTCGACAATGACTCCTTCGGGGCTAACCAAGACCAGCCCCGCACCTGCTCCAGCAGAGTTGGACGAACCATCTACATGCATAGCCTAGGAACCTTCAGGGAGGTCGGCGCTCTCTTCGGGGAGGTTCGATTGCGATAGCTCGGCTTCGTCGAAGTTTGACCTCGCTCTGGTGCCAGTCCCGCTCGATTCAGGCTCGACTTCAACTGGAATGGTGCATTCTAGCACAAAATCTGCTAAGATCTGGGCCTTGATCGATGGCCTAAGCTGGTAGTTGATGTCAAACTCTGTGAGCTCGATTGCCCATTTTGCGATTCTTTCGAAAGCATCCGCTCGATAGAGGACTGCTTTTATTAGTTGATCCATGAGGACCATTATGGTGTGCTCCTGAAAGTAAGGTTAGAGCCTCCTAGCAGCAATTAGAAGAGAGTAAGTTAGTTTTTCTAACCTAGAGTACCTGATCTCCACGTCCC
The DNA here is from genome assembly GCA_006176705.1 of Cocos nucifera. Classification (NCBI taxonomy): domain Eukaryota; kingdom Viridiplantae; phylum Streptophyta; class Magnoliopsida; order Arecales; family Arecaceae; genus Cocos; species Cocos nucifera. The sequence continues at coordinate 9,449 of QRFJ01001953.1, read as the reverse complement.
TCAGGGCTCGGCTCACGTAGTAGATCGGTCGCTGCGTCTTTGCTTCTTCCTTGATCAGGACTGCCGCCAGGGTCACCGGGGAGACAGCTAGATATAGAAACAATTCTTCTCTGGGTTCGGGCTTTGCCAACAGTGGGGGTGTGCCAAGGTAGTTTTTAAGCTCCTCGAATATTTATTGGCACTCCGTCGTCTAGCAGAAGTCCTTCGGATGCCTGAGAACCTGGAAGAAGGGCATGCATCGTTTGGCCAACCTTGAGACGAAGCGACTTAGGGACGCCACCTTCCCGGCCAGACGCTGAACTTTCTTAATCGTCTTTGGAATGGTCATTTCTCGAATGGCTCAGATTTTTTGGGGGTTTGCCTCGATTCCACGTCTCAACACCATGAACCCAAGAAATTTTTTGAAGGTCACACTAAAGGCGCATTTGGTCGGGTTCAGCTTCATCTTGTGCCTCCTGAGTGCACCGAAGGTCTCTTCAAGGTCGGCCAGGTGGTCTGTTGAAGCTCGACTTTTGACGAGCATATCATCTACGTACACCTCCATGTTGCGGCCGATCTACTCCTTAAAGATCTTATTAACCAAATGCTGGTATGTTGCCCCTACATTCTTGAGTCCAAAAGGCATGACCCTGTAGCAATAAAGACCCCGATCAGTAATGAAGGCGGTCTTCTCTTCATCCTCAGGCATCATGCATATCTAGTTGTAACCAGAAAAGGCATCCATGAAGGTGAGGAGCTCATGGCTCGAGTTTGCGTCCACCAGCTGGTCGATCCTGGGTAGGGGGTAGCTGTCCTTCGGGGAAGCCTTGTTCAGCTTCTTGAAGTCGACGCACATCCTCTACTTGTTATTCGCTTTCTTGACGAGAACCATGTTCGAGACCCAGGTCGAATAGTTAACCTCCCAGATGAGTCCGACTTTGAGGAGCTTGTCTACTTCTTCGGCGATCGCTTTCTGCCTCTCTGGGGTGTGGTGGCGTAGCTTTTCTCTTATCGATCGATGCCTTGGATCGATGGCCAGTCGGTGTTCCATGACCTCGGCATCGATCCCTGGCACATCTGTTAGGGTCCAGGCGAAGACGTCCGTATTTCTTCTGAGGAAAGCGATGAGCTGCTCCCGAATCTCGGCCATCAAGTTGGAGCCGATCTGCACCATGTGCCCCGAGTTTCCATCATTCAAGGGCATAGAGATGAGGTCCTCTGCAGGCTCGCCCCGCTCCTCAGTGAGGTCATCGCAGACGTCCAATTTGTCAACAACATAAGGGTCGGGCTGATCTCCCTTATGCAGGGCGATCGAGTTGCAATACCTCACTAGAGCCTGGTCTCCTCTGACTTCTTCGACTCTGTGACTCATCAAGAACTTCATCTTCACATAATAGGTTGACACTACCGCTCGGAGTGCATTTAGACTAGGTCGACCAAGGATCGCGTTATAGACGGATGGGTTCCTTACGATTAGAAAGTCGACCTGCGCTTTGGCCAGCTTTGGGCGTTGTCCTACCGCTACAGTCAATGTTATTATGCCTTCGACTGGTACAGCATTGCCAACGAATCCTACCAGCAGGGAATTCATAGGCCCCAAGCGGTCGTCGGGTAGGGACATTTTTGAGAAGGCATCGTAAAACAACACATCGACCGAGCTTCCATTATCTACCAAAATGCGGCATACATCGTAGTCAGCAATATTCAAAGAAATTATAACCGCATCATTGTGCGGGAATTGGATCCCCTGTCCATTCGCCTCGGTAAAGGTCACGGGTTCCATAGTCCTCCGCCTCTTCATCAGTTCCTCGGTCTGTTGGCCTCCCCTTGTTGAAGTCCCCCCGAGATAGTGTTGATGACGCCAAGGGGCAGTCGATCTTCTTGCTGGTTTTCCCTACTTGGTGGTAACGCTCTCAGCCGATCTTTTTTTTCCTCAAGCCATCTTCGCAGAAATCGGCTAAGTCTATCTCGTTTGACGAGCTCTTCAATCTTATCCTGGAGTTGGATGCACTCCTTAGTGTCATAATCGTGATCGCGATGGTAAAGGCAGAACTTATTGGGATTGTGCTTGCTAGGATGGGAATGCATTCTCTTCGATCTCGAAAGTCGCTCCCGGATCTCCATCAGAACTTGAGTCTTCGGGGCATTAAGGGGGGCGTAGTTGTGAAATCATCATCATCGGGGAGAACTTTGGCGCTGGGGCGAACCTCGGCGTGCCCTTCCGTCGGGGCTTCTCTGCCTCCGAGCTTGAGGGGGAGTTCGAGCTCGCCCGTGATCAGGGAGAGTCCGGGAATGCGACCGTGCTTCAATCCGCTTTCTTTCTTCGGCGGGCCTACCTGGCACATCGATTCATCACTTGCCGACGACTTCATCGTCCTTAGCCTCGAAGGCCTCCTCTGCTCATGCATAACTTTCGGCCCGAGCCAGCATGTCGGCAAAATCCCTAGGATACTTCTTTTTCAAGGAGAATAGTAAGTCATTCTTCTGAAGGCTGCCCTTGAGAGCGGCCATGGCGACTGATTGATCCAGGTCCCGGACCTCTAGTGCAGCAGTATTAAATCGAGTGACGTAAGCCCGGATGGGTTCCCCCTCCTTCTGCCCGATGGCCATTAAGGAATTTGAAACTCAGCGTGGATGCCAACTACTGACGAAGTGGGCTGCGAACTGTTAACTCATCTGATCAAATGATAAGATGGTACTCGGCTTGAGCATCGAGTACCAGTTCCTGATGGCCCCTTTAAGGATAGAGGGAAAAGCTCGGCATAGGATAGCATCTGGTGCGCCATGGAGCAACATCATTGTTCGAAAAGCTTCCAAGTGGTCAACCGGATCGGTAGTCCCATCGTAGCTCTCGAACTGTGGGAGCTTGAAGTTTGGCGGGATCGATTCCTACATGATTTTCTACAAAAAAGGAGGGTCAGTGCAGATATCATTACCGCGCGAGGAGGGAGTGTGACGAAGTTCTCAGATTCGTCGGCTCATTTCTAAGAGCCTTTGATCTAGGAGATCTTCGCGGTCTCTGATCTCCAAGATTTTCTTGCAGAATGGGTGCGAAGCTTCACCCTGGGTCGAGCCACGGTCCTAGCAGGGGCTCTACCTCCGTTGCCTTCCTCTTTTGGGGATTCGAGGTTGGGTAGCCCATGTCGGTCGCCCCTGGACTGGACCACACGGCTCTGAAGAATTCTGCACCGATTGAGCTGGTACTGAGGCCCGCTGGTGCATGGCCTGCACTGCCTATACTGCCTCCATGAGACCACAAACCTATTGGACGAGTAGGTTGAATTGCTCCATGTCCACCGCGGCTATAGGGTGAGCCTGGGTCGCTGCGGCTGGAGCGAGAGCGGACGGATCCGAATGGGATCGGGCCGCAGAGGCCGTCGATCGTCGGGTCGAGGCTCTCCTAGGGGCATTTTTTTTGGAAAGGAATTCTAAAGAGGAAGAAGAGAGATCTCTGAAGTGGGAAGAGAGAAATTGTCGTCGAGCACTCCTTCAAGAATAAGGGAACCTCGGTGGTTTGGGGTCCTTCCTCTAGCGCCAATCTATTGATGCAGAATTTGGTCATCGTCGGAATCCGCTGGAGTGGAGGCCGATGAGGTCGCCATCGGAGACCTGCAAAATAGAGTCCCGTTCGGAGCCGGTGGGGGGGTGGCTCCGGCAGGACCCTCCGATGATCAAGTCAGCTCTGGCCAATAGGAATGGAGTGCTTGGGAATGAGTTTCGGAGCTTAGAGATGAAGAGGAGATCTTAGATATTAGAGATCAGAGGTTCGAGAGATTAGAGTCAGCGTATCTAGAGGGTCCTTTTTATAGCGGAGCTTGATAATGATAGCTGCAGCCGTGTGCTGGCAGGCCGCTCGAGGTCTGACAGAGTCTGTCTCATGGGAAGGTGCTGTCTGTAGTAGATTCATGGTGACAGCCATCACCGCCTAATAGTGCATTGCTGTTGCTTGTGGCGGACTGATGGTGATGGCTACAGCTATCCTGATATCGAGCCGCTCGGGGCCGAATGAAGGATTGAAGGGCTCCGATGTGTGCCCATTTCAAAAGAGTTCGGATTTCTGAAGAGGAAGCTCGGAAGGAGTTCGGCTCCCGTAGGCGTCTGGCTGAAGGTGTGCGGCTAAGGTTCGGCTGCTGGAGAGTTCAGTAGGAGCTCGATTGGTGAGAAGTCCAGCCCCTGAAGAAATCCAGCCGAAGAGGAAGCTTGGAGGGAGTTTGGCTCCCACAGGCGCCTAGCTGGAACGACACAGAGAGAGTTTGGCTCTTGCGGGAGTCTAACTGAAGCTTGGCGGGTGAGTTTGGCTAAAGCCTGATTGCTGGGAGTCCAAGGAGCTCGGCCGCTAAGGAGTCCGAAGGAGCTTAGCCGCTAAGTAGTCCGAAGGAGCTCGGCCGCTAAGTAGTTCGGCCAGCTAAAGAGATTCGGTTCGGACGCTAGGAGTCCGAAGGAGCTCGGCCGCTGAGAAGTCCGAAGGAGCTCGACCGCTAAGTAGTTCGGTCTGCTGAAGGGGTTCAGCTAAGAACCGTCTGCTGAAGCTCTTCCGTGGCTACTGGTTGCATTAGGCTGAGCATCGAACTAGACTTCGGCAGGAGCGGGGTTTATCCCCAATAGCTTCTTTAGGATAGATGAGTCTTGAGTCTACGGTATAGAGATACCGGAGCAAGAGTATAGGTACTCATTAGAGAACGAGGGCACTAAGCGTGACCACCTCGAGCAGTCATCAGGAAGTCTACCTTCTCATCCATGACAGGCTCAAAAGCTATAATTGTGTGTCTGATTCTTTGATATGAGGTGCATCGGTAGATCATCTTGAGGGTGTTATAATTTGACTACATCATAACTCAATCTCCTAGCCATTTCGAATCTTGAGGTGTATGTTGGCTATAACATGTTCATTATAGGAATTGGATTGCACCAATAGTGGATCTATCTATCTTGATAGATGAGGAGCAGTCCTATGATGATCATGAGAATCAAGTCCATAAGCCCATAGCCATGATAGAGTAAAATAATAGAAAGAGTTTCTATTAGGATTTTCACATCGAACTTGAATTGAATGATTAATTCATATGACGAAAATTAGGATTTGATGAGATCACCTTAATCCAATTGGGGCTCAAGATAGAAAAACTTAATCACATAGGTAACTACACCAAGAGGTTCATTTTTAGTTCTAATGGACTGCCACTATATACTACTAGGTGTCACTAGTGGATTTTGGGAGCAATTAGAATGATTTAGATTATCGATCATACTAGTTGTCTAAATCAAAAAGGTTTTGATCCATTGGAAAGTGTTTCGATGATGTCAATAATAGAGATCATGACATATCCCATCATCAGACAGAACTAAACCTAATTGGATCACATAAATATGGGTTTGGATCTAGATATCATCAATTAGACTAACCCAGTTCAATTGATTTGAACAAGATTCAATTAGGTTCAAGGAAATCGTGCTAGCACACGATTAAGCCTAATATTCTCCTTTAACAATCATTAAAAGTTATCTCGACTGAGCTAAATGTATTTGAGCTCACTCAGAAACCTTTACTTGATATGACTGGAGCTTGTCCAGATTAGAAAAGGGTTGTCTTAATTTATAAGATAAATTTGAGACAATACCTGTCATTTTCCGTCACCTGCTAAATCTTGTTCTTCGACTTTAGTCAAACATTGACCTTTGACACATAGACATTTGCCCATATGTCATGCACTCATAGGAAAGAGCTTTGACCCTTGTCCCTCTACTAAATAGTAGAAAGACAAGGGGAGCACGCCTCCCCAGTGACGATAAGGATTTGGAGTCCCATACAGAATGGGAACTCCAGTTGCTTTATGCGAATCAAACTAAGGTGGCGCCAAAGAAGACATTATTTGACCCAGTCTTGGCACCATCTAAGGAGAGTTTGTGAGGGAACTCTTAATCTGATTAGATCAGATGATGTCATCACTACCAATCAGATTTAGATCTGATTGCACAAAGAGCTATCGTGATTGGTCGGGATGATGTGGCACTGCATGGCACAGCAAGGATCTATATAAACCCTATCTGCACCTAAGAATTGAAGAGCTTTTGCCCTTTAGCCCATGCCACATAAGCTCCTCTTCCCTCCTTCTCCATGCCACTCCTTTGATTCCTCTCTTCTCCTACTCCATGCTCAAAGAGATTTTTGGGCTTTAGTTTGGTGTGATCCAAGCAAGAGAAAGGCGACAAGAAAGGAAGAAGGTAGCACTACTGCAAGAGATGACACCCGATCTTCAAAAGCTCTTTTGAGGATCTTCAAGATTAGATCTAGATCTGATTTTTGGAGGATAGATTAAGGAGGAGATCTCCAAATTCTGCTCGAGTGGATACTGATAGATGTTGGAGGGTAATCCTGATTTCCCGATCTAGGTTCGTTCAGATCTGATCAGATCAAGAGATATATTTCAAAATTTTTCTCTTGATCCCAATCAGATCTTAATATGTTTCAGATCTGATTCTTATTATTTTAATAAAATAAAATTAAAAGATAAATTAAATCAAATTTAATTTACCTGATTTGGGTAATCCTATTACCCTGTTGATGATCCTGTTTGCAACGAAAGGTTCTGGATCTTAGCCATGCAAGCGCCTGGCCTCTACTGGTATCCACTCGGGTTGGATCTGGAGATCCTCTTCTTCTCTATCACACCTCCAAAAATCAGATCTGGATCTGATCTGGAGGATCTTCAAAACTCCTTTTGAAGATCTGCAGTCGTTCCTTTGCAGCAGCGCAGCCTTCTTGCTTTTGATCGCCTTTCTTTGATCTGAATCGCACCAACCCAAGGTCCAAAACACCTTTTGGACGTGGAGAGCAAGGGGAGAAGAGAGTATGGCATGGAGAAGGAGGGAGAGGCAGCCTTGGGGCGTGGGAAGATTTCTTCAATTGAATTGCTTGATTATTGAGTTGGGCGCAGGGTCTCTATTTATAGACTAAGCGTGATCCAACTCCTCTTCCTCCCAACCAATCACAACCCTTTGTGAAATCAGATCTAAATCTGATTGGTGGGAATAGAGACCCCTGGATTCCTCCTTAGAGGATGCCTAAGACCAGTCAAAGTTGGTTCTTAGAAGAACTCTAATTGAAATCCAAAAAGGAGATGGAGTCCTTGTCCAACAAGGACTCCTAGGCGCCTCCACTTGGGCACACGCCTAAGGGTGGCGTGCGCCCTTCTCCTTGCCAGGTTCTGGCAGGGGGACAAGCCCCCACCAGCTCTCCAATAGGTGCATGACATGTGGTCAAAAGTCAAAGGATCAATGGTCAACATTTGACCAGTCAAAGGTAGACTTTTGACCAAAGTCAAAGAACAAGAAATGGCAGGTGACCAAAAATGGCAGGTAATGTCTTACAAATAAGACAACCTATTCTGACTTGGACAACCTCCAGTCAGACCATATGAAGGCCTCTGATTTGAGCACAAACTCCTTTGGCTCAGACAGGACAACTTATTTATGATAGTAAAAGAAGAACGTTAGGTTCAATCGAGTGCTAGCACGATTTCCTTGAACCTAATTGAATCTCATTCAGATCAATTGAACTAGATCAGTTCAATTGATGATCACCAGATTCAAACCCTTGTTTGTGTGACCCAGTTAGGTTCAGTTCTGTATGGTAATGGGATATGTCATGATCTCTATCATCGACATCATCGAAACTCCTTTCGATGGATCAGAACTCTTCTGATTCGAACAGCTAGAATGATCGATCATCTAAATCATTCTAATTGCTCCCAAAATCCACCAGTGACACCTAGCAGTATATGGTGGCAACCCATCAGAGCTGAATGCGAACCTCTTGGTGCAGCTACCTGTGTGATTCAAGTTCTTCTATCTTGAGCCCCGATCAGATTAGGGTTAAGGTGAACTCGTCAAACCCTAAGTCCTGTCTATCTGATGTAATCATGTCCGATTCGCTAGTCAATGTGAAAAGTCTAAATTAGAAACCTTTCTTATATTCACTCTGCAAACCAATGGCCATTGATTTTGGACTTGATTCTCATGACGATATCATATAAGGGCTGCTCCTCTTACACCGGAGTCAGATAGATTCCATTTGATGCAATCTCCTCAGTTCCTACATATAGAACATGGTCATAGGCGAAGCATACACCTCAGGTCCATATGCTAGTATGATCGAGTAATGGTGAGTCAAACATAAAACCCCAGGTAAACTGCCGATCATCTCGTCAAAAGAACCAGACCACACTACTTGCATTAATTATGCATCGAGTCTAATCGATAGTTGACGAGAAAGGTAAGATTCTCCCTGAAATGACTACTAAGGTCGGTCACGCTCAAGTCCCTCATTCTCATAAAACGAGTCATAACTGGTACCCGCTCTGGTGTCTCCACAACCGTAGACTCAAGACTCATGACTACAAAGAAAAGGATTGTACACAACTTCACGGTATCAGAGCACCATCCTCTGTGATGATGTCCTATGGTTAGGGAGCAATTTGTATGAGTAATTAGATATTATCTATTCTTAATTTTCAACTCTGAAAAAGACTTCTGAGGGTAAATATACCGGAATTAGCTCAAAGGATTATCACTAGGTCTAGGACACTTAAAATTACACATATGTGATAGAAACATAACCATTTATTGATTTATGTCAAATTACAATTTGCCGCTAGGAGATGGTATTATAAGTGTCAGCGTTTCAATTCGCTTAGGCACATATACTAACAATTTCACTTGTCCTAAAAGCCAGTGGCTACAAGTCTAGTCTCCATTTTCAGATGGTGGAAGCTTCTTGTTGTGCCCCAACGGCTTTGTAGTGGGTCTGCCACATTTGCGAGTGCATTCTTGACCTCGACGCTCCCTTTGTGAGGTAATCGTGACGATGGGGTGGTTAACCATTGCTTGGAAGCTCTTCGCAGCATCAAATGATCTGGCCAGATCACTTGTTGTACTTTCGATCATCTATATGATAAATCATGAAATCCCGAGTTGATCCCCTAGACCAGGGAGATTCTCCATTATCTGTAAAGACCAGCATCATATCTATAGTTTTTCAGTTACTTAAGGTTAATTTAGCAGAAGTCTGATCAGTTCTTAATCGGATTTGACTTGACATCTGCTTGTACACTGCACAGCATGGTATATAGGTCGGTGTTACAGCCTGGAGTACTATGAGGCTCCTAATTGCATAGAGAGTAAAGGGGATTGCTTGCTCATGAGCTTCTTTCCTAGGTGTGTATAAGGACGGCACATCTATTGGAAAGATGAATACAATGTCTAAGGTATTAATCCCCTTTAAACTCGTGTTATATTTTCTATGTAATCTTCTGTGAAAGTCCCTGAGTCATCCTATCGTCTACTCCCTTACTGGACCTCTAATTTCTAGAATAAAGGGATGTCACTGGAGGTCTTTCCATGGAGAATTTCCTTGGACAACACACTGATGAGACTGATGTCAACATGGAATACGTCATTCCCATAGAGGAGGA
>QRFJ01001952.1:106845-163314 GCA_006176705.1 Cocos nucifera | reverse complement strand
AAACAAAGTCTGTGAAAAAGCAAAAGTTTGGATAGATCAAAGAGAGAAGTGTCGATGTCAAAGGAAAGTGTTTACATCTGCTACGCGACGGCCATTTGGAGCGGGACTTGCACATTTACCTGGTCCAGGCCTAAGAACAAGAAGGGAGGTCCTTTTTCTGGAAGGTATGGCTCGTTTATTGAGCTCCTAACCTTACCGTTCTTCTGCATCCAGTTTGGGTGTTGACTCTGGATCTAGTGCTCACCTATGCACTTCTATGTAGGGGTCTTGGGATAGCAGGAGGTGAAGGGATTGGAGACATGATCCTATGCATCGGTAATGGAGCAAGATTAGCTGCAGTACGCCGGGGAACTTCCCTCTTCGCATTACATGGTTTTAGGCTTAGTTTTAAAAGACTCTTATTATGTGCCTGCGCTAGCAGATTGATTTCTGTTTCTATGCTTTTGCACAGAGGTTATTGTGATCACCTTCTTTAAGGACCATTGTAACATTCTTTATGAAAGAATAAATTGCAAATGGTTTCTTGTTAATTGGTCTTTATTCAGTTGCTATTGATCACTGTAAATCCTATTCTTAACTATCGAGCAAATACGCTTGAATGGCAAAACTGACCTTAGGATAGTCCAAATCGACAGATATCTTCGGCAACCTGAGCATTAGGTCATATAGTAGAAGATGGATTAACCAATATGGGAGAAATGGGCTATTTGACGGTCCAATTCCCCCCTTTGATTTTGAGTCATATCAACTTGTGAATCTTGTCTTCAAGGCAATGCACTAAAATCCCTTTTGTTGGACTGGGAGAAGGGCACAGTATCTCCTGCCCTAGTACCATTAATGATGTGTGCGAGCCCATTCGATGTCCGGCTAGAGGTGCAATTTTGATACTTCATTCCTTTACCATGCTATGATCTGTCTAGGTATGGGTATTGTGTATTTATGAGGGACATAGTCTGAGCTTTTGAAGAAGTTTCAAAGAATTCGACATGAAGTAGAAAAACAAATGAAAAACCCATTAAAGGTTCTTCGATCAGATCGATGGAGGTGAATACCTTAGCCCGGAATTCTAGACTATCCTTAAGATAAATGATAGTCTTTCTCAATGTTACTCCACACAGAACAAACCTCAACTTCAACGGGTTTCAGAATTGGAGAACATAACTTATTGGATTATGTGTTTCGATCCATGATGAGCTTCACAGGACCACCTATTTTCTTGCGGGGACTTTTCAATTATTACTTTCAATTTTATCTACTGAATAGGGTCCTCTTAAAACCGTTCCTACCACACCGTATGAGATTATGGGCATGGTAAGAAAACCAGTCTGAGTCATCTTAGAATTTGGGGTTGTCAGGCTTATCGGCAAAGACAACAAGCGAGGACAACGGTTAGATTTAGGTCCTTCAGGCCTCGACTTCATAGGAGTATCTAAAGAGTCATTAAGATACATTTTCTACATTCCAGGGAAGACCACAATGTGTTGGTGAGTCGAATGCCATATTTCTTGAAAACAGTTTTATTCCAAGATAGTGCATGGAAAGCAGATTAAGCTTGATAGAAAAGTCTCACAAGTGGAAGAAGTAAGGACCAATTGAACAAAATAGGTTGAGCATTAAGAACACTACCTCCTCCACCTCGTAGATCGAAAAGTTTCCCATTCCCCTGAAAAATACTAGTATATTCAGAGGACGTAGAGAAAAATTGTTCCATAAGTAATGGTGCTCATAGTTATGATCCCAAAACCTACCAACGAGGCATTACAGATATCGACTCTGAGAAATGCTTTGAGGCAATGAATGTCAAGAATCGACTTCGATGGCACTCAAACCAGTCTGGACCTTGGTAGATCCACCAGAAGTATACCTATTGGTGTAATATCTTCAAGATAAAGATTTTGCAGATGAATGGGAGACCATTCAAGTACTGTGTGGCAAAATGGTTATAGTCAACAGTGAAGGCTTGACTATCAGATTCCTTTCCCCAGGTAACTATGCTAAAATCCATCCACACACGCTTGCGTTCGGCCTATTCGATTATAAAATTTGGCAATGGCGTGATAATGGCTTCCTAAATGGCATATCTGAGAGAAATATCTATATGAACACCGCTGGTTTCACATCCAGTTGATACTGATCACAAGGTTTGCAGCTGCAAAGTCCATATATGGACTTAAGCAAGCATTCTCGGACGCTGAACAACTGTTTTCAATGATGTGATCAAAAGTTCTGGTTCATCAAAAATTGAAGAAGAACCATTGTTTCAAAAGGGTCAGTTGGGCGAGCGCTTGTCTTCTCGTATTAGTACGTGCGATACATCCTCCTTATTGAATGTATCTTCAGAAAGTGTTATCCATAGTACATCATTCACATGGTGTCAAAGGGGGGGGGAACCATAAAATCCCCCCCAAGGTTGGGTGAGCATTTTTCCTTATTCTAGGAATTAATCGGATATAGGGATAGACCGAATAGGATGCTAGACTTTCACACGAAGATATGTAAGTTAGAGTGAGTACTAAAGAGCGTTAGTATGGAAAATTCAGAGGGAATTAATACCCTCAGACATTGGTATTCATTCTTTTCCAAGATATTGTCCCAGCACACCTGATGAAATAGACGCTATGAGCAAGATCCTTATGCTTGCAAAAGCCGGCTCATGAGTATTGCCATGCTATGTACACACTATAATAACCCGAGCTGTGAAGTTCAACAAGCAGAATAGTCAAATCCAGTTGAGAATACTAGACTTTTGTAGAAGTATCCTTAAGTACTTGAAGAAAACATAAGGAATATGATGTTTGTTTGGTAATGGGAACTCCATAGTCAGGATCAAGACTCTGGACGTTCATGTCTGATATAGATGTCGTGAAAGTCGAATCTGGGAATCTGTTTGGTCAATGGTGGAGCTAGTCACTGAAAAGTTCCAATCAACTGTCGACTAGCAGTATCCACATGGAGCAGATATATAGCGGCATCAGCAGATGCTGCAAAGAAAGCATTCTGGTACAAGAATTTGCCTGCAGAAATTCGGAGTAATACAATCGAGTGCCCATTCCTCTTTATGCAAACAATCGCGCTCATAGCCCTCTGCTAGACCGAAGTTATCCTCACCAGAATGTCCAAGCCACATTGAGCGGCGATATCATCTCATCCGTGATTACCTGAGAAAGTTACGTGAGTCAAGCAGGAGTCAACTCCGCAGATAATGTGCAGAACCCACTTACCAAAGCCGTTTGGACAACAAAGATCGAAGCCACTGATGAAGATGGACTTAAGACTTTACCAATTGGCTTATGACAAGTGGAACATTGTTAGATATATGTGCCTAAGCAAATTGGCTGACACTTGAATTACACTTCTGGGCCAAAATTTAATTTTGACTATAATTAAATAAAAATGGGTTATTTCTACACAACCTATGTAATTTAGTGTCTGTGATAATCCTTTGATTAGTGCGCTAATGATATCATATTTTATAGAGTAAATAAGACATGAATAATTCATATATTACTCAAAACGCTTCCGACATAGATCTATCACCGAGGATGTGATTTATCCGGAAGGTTGGTTACGATCGCATACTCTTAGTAGATGAAGTCTGAGTCTACGAGTGGAAGACACCGGAGCAAAAATATAGGTACTCGTTAGAGGACGAGAGGACTGAGCTGGACACCGAGTAGTCTTGGAAGTCACTCGGCTCTCGTTAATGGACTGACTCGATCATGCCAAGATAGTGGTGTCTGGTTCTTTGACCTGAGATGCATCAGCAGTCACTTGAGGGTGTTATAGTTTGACTACACCATTACTCGGTCTCCTAGCCAATGGAACCCTGAGGTGTATGTTGGCTATAGCATTGTTCATTGTAGGAACTGGATGCATCAAGATGGGATTCTATCACTCAGGTGTAGGTAGAGGCCTTATATAATCATGAGAATCAAGTCCTGAAGCCCATGGCCATGGCAGAGTTGAATAATAGAAAGAGTTTCTTATTAGGTTTCACATGGACTCGAATCGAATGATTATCATATGACAGAGACTAGGTTTGACGAGTTACCTTACCCTAACTCTGATCGGGGCTCAAGATAGAAGAACTTAATCACACAAGGTAGCTGACACAAGAGGTTCGCATTCAGCTCTGATGGGTTGCACCTATACGCTAGTTCACTGTGATTTGGACAATTAGAATGATTTTAGATGATCGATCATTCTATGCTGTTCGAATCAGAGAAGAGTCTGACCATCGAAAGGATTTCGATGATGTCTTTGATAGAGTCATGATATATCCCATTACCATACAGACTGAACCTAACTGGGTCACACAAACAAGGGTTTGAATCTGGTGTCTCAATTGAACTGATCTAGTTAATTGATCTGATGAATTCAATTAGTTCAAAAAATCGTGCTAGCACTCGATTTAACCTAACGTTCTTCTTTACTATCCAAATAAGTTGTCCTGAATGAGCCAAAGAAGTTTGTCTCATCAGAGGCCTTCATATGGTCTAAATGGAGTGTGTCCAAGTTAGAGAAGGTTGTCTTATTTATATAGACATGACTTGCCATTTTTGGTCACCTACATTTTTGGTCCTTTGACTTTGGTCAAAAGTTGACCTTTGACTAGTCAAATGTTGACCATAGATACTTTGACTTTTGTCCACGTGTCACACACCTATTGGAAACTGGTTGGCCTATCCCCCTACCAGAACCTGCAAGAGGAGGCGCACGCCACCCTAGGCGTGCGCCCAAGTTGAGGCGCCTTGGAGTCTTATTGACAAGGATCCACCTCCCTTTGGATTCCAATCAGAGTCTACTAACAATCCAGTTTGACTGGTCTTAGGCGCCTCTAAGGAGATCCAGGGGTCTCTATCCACCAATCAGATTTAGTTGTTTCCAAAGGGTTGTGATGGTTGGAGAAGAGAGTTGGATCATGCTAGTCATAATAAGACCTCTGCCCAACTCAGATTCCAATGAATTAGAATAGAGATTCCCACGCCAGGCTGCCTCTCCCCTCTTCCTCATGCCTAAACTTCTCCTCCTTCTCTCTCCACGTTCAAAAGAGTTTTGATTTTGTTGGTGTGTTCCAGATCAAAAGAAAGCGAATCAAAAGAGAAGGCTGCACTGCCTCAAAGGACGATGCTGATCTACAAACGCGGTTTTGAAGATCTCCAGATCAGATCCAGATATTGATTTTGGAGACGGATAGGAGAAGAGGATCTCCAGATCCAACCCGAGTGAGATACCGATAAGAGTCGACACTTGCGTGGACTAATCCAAGACCTTCCGCTGCAATACAGTTCTACAGTGAAAAGTCCATTACCAATCAGAATAAATAATAAAATTTGATTTAATTACCTATTTATTTTATTATTAATAATAGAATCAGATCTGAAACATATCAAGATCTGATTGAGATCAGAGAAAATTTTAAAAATATATCTCTTGATCTGATTAGATCTGGACGAACCTTGGATCGAAAACAGCGATTTTCCTTCAAAAGTACCTTGACAAAGTGAGAGCCTGACCCCAGCTTCTGTCAAACAAGCTTTGGCATCCATTCCAAATTCAGGCAGAGAACACCAGTATCGACCTCCTCTCTCATCTGGCACCACACTCACCCACAAAACTTTCGAAGAAGGTGTACTTGAGATATTTGAAATGCCTAAGGTATGAAGAGCCATAGTCTTAATGCAACTCGATCAAGAACATGAGGATCGACCCATGATCACTTATTCCCAAAATGAAAAACTTCTTATGACTCCAATAAAGAAGCTCAAAAAGCTGAAAATCCAAAGCTCTCGATATTATTCTGTGATGGAAAGCAAACTGTACCAAGATCGTACTTCTTGTCGCTTTTGAAATGCCTTCGACCTTCTGAGGCCGACTTCACATTATGGGAAGTGCATGAAGGATTCTGTGAGAGCCATCTACGTGTCAGATCCCTATCTCATAAGTTACTTAGGCAAGGATATTATTGACCCACTATGCATCATGATTGTATTGAATATGTTAAAAGGTGCGACCACTATCAAAGGAATACAAATATACAAAGGCAGCCAGCTGCTGAACTTACCCCATTAAGCATACCTTGGCCATTTACATAATGGAGGATGAATGTACTTGGCCCCTTCTCGATGGCGTCTAGATAATGGAAGTTTTTCTTAGTTGCAATCGACTACTTCACCAAATGGATTGAAGTAGAACCCCTGGCAAAAATTACCAAAGCCAAAGTGCAGGACTTTATCTGAAAGTCCATTGTTTGCATATTTGGTCTACCTCAAATTTTTATAATAAATAATGGATGACAGTTTGTCAGGATGAAGTTTGCTAAGTTCTATGAAGACTTGAACATCTTCCATCACTTCACGTTAGTGGCCCATCCGCAAGCAAATGGTGAAGCAGAGGTGACCAACAGGACCTTACTACAGGGCATAAAGACAAAGCTTAAAAGAGCAAGGAGGACTTGGGCAGACGAGCTTTACCATGTCCTCTGGGCATATCGGACTATCTAAAGACTACCGACTGGAGAGATGCTATTCGCCTTGGCCTTGAGAACAGAGGCAGTCATCCCAATCGAGCTCAAACTTCCATCAGCATGGGTCGTGGCCTTCAATGAGTGATGCAATCTGCAAGACCTCAAAGAAACCTTGACCTATTGGAGAAAAAATGAGAAGTAGCCCAAGTTTGGATCACTGCTTACAGGCGAAGGATAGCCCGATACTACAACACCAGAGTCAGAAATAAAGTGTTTAGAGTGGGGAACTTGGTACTTCGATGAGTGTCTATTTCTCAACCCCAAGACCAAGAGAAGCTCACCCCAAATTGGGAAGGACCCTACGAGGTCAAGGAAGTCATCCGACCTAGGACCTATTACTTGAAGGAGCTAGAAGGAACCGACCTACTCCGACCATGGAATTCAAAAAATTTACGAATGTATTATCAATGACACTATTGCAATAAAATCCCTTCACTCTAGCACTTCAATTCTTGTTGCAAGACTATAATGACTGAAATTAGCTTTCTGAACCTTATTTTGTAATGAAAGCCATGTTAGAAATAGGAGGAGAATCTCATCCTAACATGAGCAAAGCTGAAGGCCTCATTAAACTAAGACGGGATGAGGGGAAAGGTCCTGCCAATGGCCCTAATATGCTCCTACAACCATGATTAGAAATAGGAGAAGAATCTCGTCCTAACATGAGCAAAGCTGAAGGCCTCATTAAACTAAGACGAGCTTAGAGGAGAGGCCCTACCAATGGCCCTAATGTGCCTCTACAACCATGATTTGGAACAGAAGGAGAATCTCATCCTAATGTGAGCAAAGCTAAAGGCCTCATTAAACTAAGACAAGATAAGAAGAGAGACCTAGCCAATGGCCCCATTGCACCCCTACAGCCATGTTAGGAATAGGAGGAGAACCTCATCCTAACATGAATAAGTTGAAGGGCTCGTTAAACTAAGATGAGATGAGGGAGAGGCCCTGCCAATGGCCCTAATGTGCCCCTACCCCATTAGGAATAGAGGAGAACCTCATCCTAATGTGAGCAAGGCCAAAGGCCTCATTAAACTAAGACGAGATGAGGGGAGAGGCCTAGTCAATGTCCTTAATGTGCCCCTACGATCATACCAGGTGTGAGAATTTATGGTGCTCCCTTGGGAGGCCACAAAAGGAGTCAGGGTGTTAGCTCCGAGGATTCCAGGAGCTTGGTTGGTGCTTCGGAGACCTAAGATTTAAGGTGAAGCAAGAAACTAAAGCTGAAGAATCAAGACTATAGAAAGAAGATTTTTTGCATGTTAGCCAGCTCAGTCTAAAACTGGATCGACTAAGTCTTAGTACATAGGCAAAATAGAGAGCTGCACGTTTGGGACTATTGGTACGACACAGGATTGGACTGGCTCAGTTTTAGACTGAGCCAACCTAGTGAAACTTAGTCGACTCAGTGTTGAAACTGAGCTGGCTCAATGCGCGTGCAATTATGCGAGGGTCTATTTTGGGCTAGGGTCTGGGTTGATCCTAAGGGTCTTAAAGCCTGGTTCAAGAGGTCTTAAGGAAGATAACTCATACATGGGTCGAGTCTAGATCTAGAGGATGAGAGCATGGGAGACATGGCTGTACATGAACTTGGTGAGTGCTTTCATGTATTGGGTTAGCCAGGAAAGTTTTTTGGTTGGGCCTAATGGCTATGTATAAATACATAGGTTGTATTAGGTTTTCATTATACTATGGAATGCAGACCTTTTCTTCCTCAATTCTCTTCTTCTCTTCTCTCTAGAGTTGCCATCCTAGGGTTCTTGAACGAGCCCTAGAGAAGAGGGGCATCTCCCTCAAGCCCAAGGAGGGTGGCGCCCCATCATAGATCCAGGTGGAGGATCGGTGGTTTGCTGCCCATTAAAAACGTCATAGGTTTCTTCAAGTCCGTGCTAAACATCAGGGGCTTCCACAACATGGTACGATGCTTATGATGTCAAGGTTGATTGGCATTCGAGCAATATTATGGGTCTATAATTTGGTATCAAAGCTAGGTGATGCTTGGGATATTATGGACGGCAATATGGTATCAGAGCTAGGTGATGCCTGGGATGTTATGGATAGTAATATGGTATCAGAGCTAGGTTTCAAAGCCTCATATTGTGTGGAAAGAGTCAGGTTTTAAAGCTTGATGGTGTGTGAAAGGAGCCAAGTTTTAGAGCCTGATGTGCATGGAAGGAGCCAGATTTCAGAGCCTAATGGTGCATGAAAGGAAAGGAGAAGTCGTATAAGGTGAAATCAGAAATCTGCACAAGAATTCCATGATATGTCTCAAATCTACCTTATTATTGCTGTGGTTTAGCCAATCGAGGGTAGCTGGTTGAAGGTGGAGGTTGAGAGGATTAATAGAAATTGATTTTCTCGAGGTGGAAGGATTTGGTGCATGATTTGTTGATCGATCTTGATGGAAAGATCAGGATGTATGATGGTTATGTGATAGGTAGGGAGTGCTGGAGTGCTGCAGTAGCACTTTCCTGAAGATGCAGGACTAAAAGAGGCTTAGTGATGCAGTAGTCAAGGAAGATATCTCAACAGAGAGCATCAGAATTCTGTAGGAAGATGGGAAGCGTAGGGTTGTTGAAGAGAAGTTTTCCAAGAGGTAATAGTCGAAGGAAGGTTAAAGAAGCGATTATACATCCTTCGATGTCTGAAAGGTGGGAAAGTAGTTAGAGATGTATTTAGTGGTTCGACCAAAGCATGGATTTGCGAAGCCTTGGGAATGATGAAGATGGATGATTCATAGAGATCCAGTAGGTCAGGATTGGATGGCTGTGGAGCAGCACAGAGATGAGTCAGGTAGTGCTGGAGTGCTGCAGGAGCGCTACTCTAGAGGCACGAGGCTGAGAGAGCCAATGTGCAGCGTGGGAGTATATCATCGTAGGATGTAGTGGATCTTAGAAACCATGTGTAGTCTCAGGGAGCACAAGAAGGCTCAGTAGCTGGAGTATCATGATCAAACCATTCAATAGAACACCATAAGTGTTAGGTTGATGGTTCTTCAGCCAACGAGCATGCTAGTGTAGGGCAGAGGAGAAAACTAGGAGAATCCTAGTTCAGTCGCTGGATTAAAGAGTTGGTTCTATTAGATTATGGAGGTGCCGTGGACAAGATCCAAAATGTTCAAAGAGACCGAGAGGTGGGTTCAAGGGACAGCAACGATATCGAGGTACACAGGCTCAGCATTAGCATTGGTGGTTGGCCTGCAGAGTGAACAGAGTCGACTTCGGATATGTGGACTCTGATAGGTGGATCTCGGGAGAGAGGTTCACTGGAGAAATTCTAGGGGCGTCGTTGCAATTCAGTGGAGCTCTGGCAGTGACAGGTAAGCTGTGCTGGTAAGGAAAAAGCATGTCTGTTAGGACAGTGTAAGAAAAAATCAGCCTGGTGTAGAAGGAAATCTACAATTCCAGCATGTGCCAAGAAGCAAGGCAAGATCATCAACATGGAGCTCATCCAAAAGTCTAAAGGTGCACAAACTAAAGAGACGACGTGATGTTTGCACAGCTGCTAGCGATGCATAGTGACTGTGATCTTGTAGAGCATGTCAAAGGTTTTCAAGGCTTGGAATCAAGATGGATATTATGAGATTTTTGTGCCCCAAGCCTTGGGAGCACGAAGGATGAGTGGCTCCAGGATCAGGACTGTTGCTTGAGACCGAATCAAGGTGAAGCAAGAAAACAAAGTCGGAGAAAAATGTAGAAAAGAATTTCTGTATGTTAGCCGACTTAGTCCAAAATGGGTCAGCTAATCCATGCACAGGCAAAATAGAGAGCTGCGTCGAAACTGCTGGCACGCAAGGACTGGTTGCCGGTTCAGACTGATCGACAAGAAACTTAGCCGGCTCAGATGCTCAGTGCCGGACAGTGCCGAGCAATTTTGCAGTCTATTTGGCTAGGCTCTTAATTCCTAGTTCTAATGCTTAGGAGCTAACTCATTATGGTTGGGTCTAGATCCAGAGGATGAGAGCATGAGAGACATGGGTGTACATGGGCTTGGTGAGTGCTTTCATGTATTGGGTTAGCCAGGGGAGTTTTTTGGTCAGACCTAATGGCTATGTATAAACACAAAGGTTGTATTAGGATTTCATTATGCTGTGGAATACAGATCTTTTCTCCCTCAACTCTTTTCTTCTTTTCTCTCTAGAGTTGCCGTCCTAGGATTCTTGAAGAAGCCCTAGAGAAGGGAGCATCTCCCTCATGCCCAAGAAGGAAGGTGCTCCATCATAAATTTAGGTAGAGGATCGGTGGTTTGCTGCCCATAGATAATGTCACAGGCTCCTTCAGGTCCATGCTAAAGATCAGGGGCTTCTACAATATGGTATCGATACTTGTGATGTCAAGGATGATTGGCGTTCGAGCAATATCATGGGTCTACAATTTGGTATCGAAGCTAGGTGATGCCTAGGATGTTGTGGATGGCAATATGGTATCAAAGCTAGGTGATGCCTGGGTTGTTGTGGATGACAATACCAGGGATAGAAGAGAACCTCGTCCTAACACAAGGGAAGCCAAGACCTTGTCGATCTAAAATGAGAGGAAGGGAGAAACCCAATCAGCAATCCTTACACCTATTTCTTCTATGACTAGCCGACTACGTGAGATATGAAAAAGAGAACCTCATCCTGGTTCGCAAAAAGGACCCCAGCTAGGTATCTACAACAACCATTTCATCAGAAGACAAAGTAAAGAAAAATGAGATGAAGAAAGCAAAGCCATTAACAAGCATTGAATTTGTGCAAGACAATGACGAAAAAGGTAACATTTTATTACAAACATAAGTTCATTACAAGCAAAATAAAGGTCAGCAAGACCGATTACATATAAGAAAAGAAGAAGAAAAAAGGGCGAAGTCCTAAGATGGATCGGACTCCTTCAATTTTGGGTTGTCGGCCCCAGCCATCATCAAGGCCTGCTTCAGCCTCAAGATCTCTTCCTCAAGCTATTTCTTTTTTAATGAACCATCTACGTACATCCTGTTGACGTGTTGGAACTTGCCTTCAAGCTCTCGCCACTGCTTCCTCAAGACTTCGAACTCAACCTCCGTATCCTTAATAGCTTGATGCTCGTAGTTCAGCTGGATCTTTAACTGTTGAACCTCGGCCTTCTCCATTCCGACCTCCTCTAAGAGCTTGCCGATGATCCTCTTCAAGGAGGTGATCTTCTCCGACTTGCCACTTGAACCAGCTTGCCGATTGCCATATAACCACCTCTAAAAATAGGTCGCTTCATCTCTAGCAGCCTTGAGCTCGCATTCAAGCCTGGACATTTTCTCTGC
The DNA here is from genome assembly GCA_006176705.1 of Cocos nucifera. Taxonomy (NCBI): domain Eukaryota; kingdom Viridiplantae; phylum Streptophyta; class Magnoliopsida; order Arecales; family Arecaceae; genus Cocos; species Cocos nucifera. The sequence goes on along the minus strand of QRFJ01001952.1, from coordinate 151,520 downwards.
CCAGGTTATTCTGTAACTGTTATGCCAGGCTTTGGCATCTTGCAATTGCTTCTAAAGCTGAAAAAATTTTTTGGACCAATCCCAGTCATACCAAGCCTTATCGGTAGACCATGGCGAACTCCCTTCCAGCAATTGGATTTTCTCCTTCACTACTTTAAGCTCGAGGAAGCTAATCTTCACCTTTAATGTCCAAGACTTGTCGCTAGCATTTTTTTTGAGCTCGATAAGCTCCCTCTCGAAGATGCCCTTCTGGGTGCTGAAGTTTGTGGGGTCCTCCCTGTGCAGCTTTCAAAGGTGGGTGACCTCAATAGTTGTAAGCTCAGAAGCGGCACTCCCAAGTCTTGAAAATATGAGAAGATAGATCATGAAAAGATGGAAGCGAGCCGAAAGAAAAATTAGCTCTCTTAGTAAAGTTTAGAAACTGGGTCGGCTCACCCTGAGACTGAGCCAGCTAAGTTGGAAACTAGGCCGACTCAGTCTAAGACTGGGTTGGCTAGGTCTCAGAGGAAAATTCAGATAGAAAGCAGCATTTTTGGACTGTTGGCATGGTACACAACTAGGTCGGCTCAGTCTAAGATTGAGCCGACTCAGTCGTAGGTTAACCGGCTCGGTCTAAAACTGGGTTAGCTCAATTTTCATGGGTTATTATTTTATGTACGTGGGTTGTTTGGATTTGGAGAGTTTTTCTATGACCTTGGACTTAATCATTTGTAAAGTATATATATTGATTCACTACTATGTACATATTTTTAATTATTTTAAGAAGTTAGATTAAACTGATAAATATGGTATCTTAATGACAACATCGCAATCTTATCATGCGTGCATGATAGACTGGATTCTGTGCTAATAACAGAGCACTCTGACTATCACTAAATAGTGTAACCTTGCTCTGCTCCACCTCCAACTCATCAATCAGCCTCCTAAGCCAAAGGGATTTCTTTGCAGCCTCCATTATCCCAATGTACTCGACCCCTATGGTAGACAAGGCCATGATTGGCTGAATGGTTGATCTCTAAGACACCGGTCTACCATATATGCAGAAGAGGTATCCAGTAGTAGACCTCCTTGTATCAAGATCACCAGTATAATTTGCATCAACAAATCCTTCCAAACGACCTGAACCTTCACACATCTTCACAGATTATTCTCCAAATCCTCTGAGTGCCCACCAAATACCAAACCATAATCTCTTGTACCATGCAGATATCTCAATATCCATTTCAATGCTTTCCAGTGTTCCTTCCTAGAATTAGCCATCTATCTACTAACCGTGCTCACAGTATGTTCTATATCTGGTCTACAGCACACCATAGTGTACATCACACTTCCTACAGTATTTGTATAAGAAACTCATTCCATGTACTCTCTCTCCTCTTCTAATTGGGGGCACTGTAAATTGGAGAGAGACATAAGACTTAGCAATGGCGTCTCTATAGGTTTGGCCTTCTCCATCCCAAACCTCTTCAAAACCTTTTGGACATACTTTTCTTTTGATAAATGGAGCACTTCTTTGCACTTATCTCTACAAATCTCCATTCCAAGGATTTTCTCAGTTGGATCCAAATCTTTCATCTCAAATTCAGATGATAATGCTTTTTTCAACCTTTTCACAGCATCCATACTTCTACTGGCTATGAGCATATCATCTACATACAATAACAGGTACAAAGCATCCTCCTCATCTACATCCTTGATGTAGACACAACAATCATGTTCACATCTGCTGAAACCCAGGCTCAATACAAAGCTATCAAACCTTCGATACCACTGACGAGGGGATTGTTTCAAGCCATACAAAGACTTCCTGAGTAAACACACCTTTTCTTCCTATCCCATCTTCATGAAACCATCTGGCTGCTTCATGTAGATTCTTTCCTCCAAAGTCCCATGAAGAAAAGCCATCTTCACGTCCATCTATTTCAATTCCATGTTATGTTGTGCCACCAGTGACAACAAAATTCGAATAGATGTATGATGCACCACAGGAGAGAAAATTTCTATGTAGTCAATCTCTTCCCTTTCTAAGTATCCCTTTGCTACCAGCCTTGCTTTGAATCTGATTCCACCTTATTCTGAAGGTGCTTCTTTCTTTGTGAACACTCACTTTGAGCCAATAGATCGAGCATCCTCTGGAAGATCCACCAACTGACATGTCTGATTCTTCTCAAGTGATTCCATCTCCTCCATCATGGCCTACATCCATGAATCATGATCCTCACTCTCCATGGCCTCTACATAATTCTCTGAATCTTCATTAGTAGTGATGAGTGTATAGAAGATAACCTCATCAATGCCATATCTGATCGATCTTTTAATAGTACGTTGGGGCTTGTGCAAAGCCACTCTTACTGGCACATCTCTGCCTGATGTCTATGGCTGCTCCTACATATTTATCTGAATTATCGGCCTTCCATGCTGATTTTCAATTTGAGATAATACTTTTCTACCCAACTCCACCTCAAATGGATCCACAGAGTATCAATCTGAGGTAGGTCAAAGTCTGAATCTGAGATAATAATTTTTCTTGCTGGCCTTCCCTATTTTGATCTCAAAAGGAGATAATCTCTCCTCAGGTGTCCAATCTGATGATATTTATACTATTTCAATGTCATCTTCCTCTGATCATGAGACTTTGACCTACCCTTGGATTTTTCTCTTGTCTTCTTCTTTGATCTTTCCTATCTTTCGTTCATAACCAAGATCTCAGACTTAGGGTTTCCTTGCAGATCTTCTTTCTTTGCTCATTTGATCTGAGCACACCAACAACCTCTTCATAGTTTAGGATCTTCTTTCCATAAACTAGAGTTGTTATGAGACCATCATATGAACCTAGGAGAGAACATAATAGCAGCAATGCCCGATCCTCCTCGTCGATCTTCACATCCAAACTCATCACCTTAGAACACACCTGATTGAACCTTTGGATATGTGCAACAAGATCTCCGCCTTCGAGCTTCCTCAGACTATACAACTATTTCTTCAACCATAACTTGTTTGTCATGTTCTTCCCCATATATGTATTCTCCAATCTCTCCCAGATCCCCTTTGCCGTAGTCTCTGTACAAATCTTAGGCAAAATCTGATCGGCCAAGCACATCCGAATTATGCTAAAAGCAATTTCTTCCAACTCTTCTCAGTCCTCAGCACTAATCTTTTCCAACCTTTCTTTTGTCAAGACCTTGTAGATCCTCTGCTGAACCAATAAGTCATTTACTCTTTGCTGCCATAGGATAAAGTTTTTCTTATCGTCAAACTTCTCAAAATCCATCTTGAATCCACTTGATCCCATAACTTCAAACAAGTCAAGAACAGATTCCTAATATCCTTCACGATCACACACCAGTAAAACTACCCTTCATAGAAAATCTAATTAGCCCTAGATCTTATTTCCAAACTTTTGTATCACCGTTCCTCCGTGTAAACAATCTCCACCTCAATCTAGAGACAACCACGAAGCAAACTAGAAGTTTTAGGATAAAATATGATGCAATAGATCCTGGATGTAGTAAATTCTAGGTGTCTTCCTTCCTTTCATGCAATACCGCCCTGATATCAAATGTTGAAAATATGCGCTCTTTCCATATGGATCGACATGATCATCGGTGATTTGCCAAGCAATCATGAAAGTACTTCTTAGAGATCTCTATGGAAGCATGATCAAATAGATCAAGAAATAGAGAAGAAGAGAAAAAGAAATTTTTGGAAGAAAAGAGCTTTTATTCAGTATATTTCAGTACACTTCCAACTTTGGCCTGTTTTCAGTATATATACTTTACAAAGGATCAAGCCCAATCTCATAAAAAAACTCTCCAAACCAAAATAACCCACGTACATAAAATAATAACCCACGAAAATTGAGCCGACCTAGTTTCAAACTGAGTCAACTAACCTACAACTAGATCGGCTCAGTCTCAGACTGAGCCGACCCAGTTGTGTACCGTGCCAATAGTCCAAAAATGTTGCTCTCTATCTGAATTTTTCTCTGAGACTTAGCCAACCCAGTCCTGGAGTGAGCCGACCCAGTTTCCAACTGAGCCGGCTCAGTCTCAAAGTGAGCTGGCCCAGTTTCTGAACTTCATTATTGAGACTAATTTTTCTTTTGGCTCGCTCTCATCTTTTCATGACCTATCTGCTCATGTTTCTAAGACTTGGGAGTGTCACTTCTGAGCTCACAATATTGATATCTGTCTCTAGCACTTGACTTTATAGATCCACATACATCATTATGTATAAGACTTAGAAGCTCACCGGCTCTTTCATATTTTTCAATAAAAGGTGACTTTGTCATTATTTCAAGAAAACAAGATTCATAGATTATCTATGATTCACAATCACTAACCTATTTGTCCTATTCTTGTTAACATGACTGACGCTAAATACCAAAAGCAGATATGCATGATATTATCTAACTTGGGTATTTATTAAATGTGTATATTATACTTAACGGGTTGTGTTAATATTAAATATCATTTCTTTATTGTCTATGTATTATTGTAATATTATTCATAATAATACACAACAATCCTCTTTATTGATAAATGATAACCATCTCTAGCCAAAAGGCTAATAGAGATCACATTTATCATAAATGATGGACAATAGTGACAATCACTCAAAATAACATCTTTTCAAAATAAGCTTGATAATTCCTAAAGCTAGGATCGAAATAGGACTTCCTACCCTATCTTTCAGGAATCTCTCATTATTTTCAAATATTTTACTTACCGAAAGTTCTTACAATGAATTGCATAAGACCACTGGTATCTAATACCCAGGTAGTAGAATTTCATACAAAAAAATTTTAAGGTATTATCATATAACATCCTTGATAAGCAACTTTTGCTTCTTTCTCTTGTTCAGCCTGTTATGGTCAAAGAAAGCAAGATAATGCTTCTTCCTATTATCCTACTTCTAACAATATAAGCATTTTGCCTGATTTGGATTAACCTTGAACTTATTATTTTGACTGGGCTCAGAAGCCCTAGTATGAACCAATTTATACTGTTCAACCAAATTTAACTTATGATACTAATTATCAAAGTTGGATCCTATATGTCATCACTATCTAACAGTGATTGAAGCAATTAGGGTTTAGCCTTAATTTAAGAAAAAAATAATGACCCAATATATATGAATTATTTTAAGCCTAAAGATTTGGACTTTAGTCTAAAGGTTCTTTCACTATTTTATTCGAATTGATAACATCTTCCTCCAATTCGGAGAATTACTTTAATTCCTTAGTGGATACTAGAATCCACATAGATTGCATATAAGCCCAACTATGGTTGGTCAACCTATGTACATCTAAAGATAGGTTCATATCCAGTTGTTTCTCCAAACAACTTCTAGTAATTTAATTTTGCCCTAGAAATCTAATCAGTAGGCTATGGCCTCCACTGTAAGGATCCGATTAGGTCGAACCATTAACATGAGCATACTTGGTGCATCTAACTAACAAATGATTAAGCCCAACTATGGTTGATCAACCTAACCATCATTAGAGAGACATGTTAGATATATGTGCCCTAGAAGCCAGAATTGGCTGACACTTGTAATACACTTTTAGGGGCAAAATTGTAATTTTGATTATAATTAATAAAATGGATTATTTTCTATCACACCTGTGTATTTAGTGTCTGTGATACATCCTTTGAGTTAATGGTAATGATAATTCATATTTTCAAGAGTTGAAAATTTAAGACATGAATAATCATTATTAACTCATAAACAGCTCCCGACCATAGGATCATCACGAGGATGGTTATTGATCCAGAAGGTTGGTGTACGATCGCTTCTCTTTAGTAGATGAGTCTTGAGTCTACGGTGTGGAGACACCAGAGCGAAAGTACAGGTACTCATTAGAGAACGAGGGCACTGAGCGTGACCACCTCGAGTAGTCATTAGGAAGTCTACCTTCTCGTCAATGACTGACTCGATGCTACAGTAGTGTGGTCTGGTTCTTTGACCTGAGATGCATCGGCAGTTCACCTTGAGGGTGTTATAGTTTGACTACACCATTACTCAGTCTTCTAGCCATATGGAACCCTGAGGTGTATGTTGGCTATAGCATGTTCATTGTAGGAACTGGATTGCATCAAGATGGGATCTATCTACCTCAGTGGTAGAAAAGCAGCCCTATGATAATCATGAGAATCAAGTCCTGAAGCCCATGGCCATGGCAGAGTGAAATAATAGAAAGAGTTTCTATTTAGGTTTTCACATTGGACTCGAATCGAATGATTATATCATATGACAGAGACTAGGGTTTGACGAGTTTACCTTAACCCTAATCTGATCGAGGCTCAAGATAGAAGAACTTAATCACACAGGTAGCTGCACCAAGAGGTTCGCATTCAGCTCTGATGGGTTGCCACCATATACTGCTAGGTGTCATTGGTGGATTTTGGGAGCAATTAGAATGATTTAGATGATCGATCATTCTAGCTGTTCGAATCAGAAGAGTTCTGATCCATCGAAAGGAGTTTCGATGACGTCTATGATAGAGATCATGACATATCCCATTACCATACAGAACTGAACCTAACTGGGTCACACAAACAAGGGTTTGAATTTGGTGATCATCAATTGAACTGATCTAGTTCAATTGATCTGAATGAGATTCAATTAGGTTCAAGAAAATCGTGCTAGCACTCGATTGAACCTAACGTTCTTCTTTTACTATCACAAATAAGTTGTCCTGACTGAGCCAAAGGAGTTTGTGCTCAATCAGAGGCCTTCATATGGTCTAACTGGAGGTTGTCCAAGTTAGAGAAGGTTGTCTTATTTTATAAGACATTACCTGCCATTTTTGGTCACCTACCATTTTTGGTCCTTTGACTTTGGTCAAAAGTTGACCTTTGACTGGTCAAATGTTGACCATAGACACTTTGACTTTTGTCCACGTGTCACACACCTATTGAAGAACTGGTGGGGGCCTGTCCCCCTATCAGAACCTAGCAAGGAGGAGGGCGCACGCCACCCTAGGCGTGCGCCCAAGTTGGAGGCGCCTTGGAGTCCTTGTTGGACAAGGACTCCACCTCCCTTTTGGATTCCAATTAGAGTTCTACTAAGAATCCAGTTTGACTGGTCTTAGGCGCCCTCTAAGGAGGAATCCAGGGGTCTCTATTCCCATCAATCAGATTTAGATCTGATTTCACAAAGGGTTGTGATTGGTTGGGAGGAAGAGGAGTTGGATCATGCTTAGTCTATAAATAAGACCCTGCGCCCAACTCAGATTCTAATGCAATTAGAATAGAGATTTCCCACGCCCCAAGGCTACCTCTCCCCTCTTCCTCCACGCCTAAACTTCTCCTCCTTCTCCTCTCCACGTCCAAAAGAGTTTTGGACTTAGGTTGGTGCATTCCAGATCAAAAGAAAGGCAATCAAAAGAAGAAGGCTGCACTGCTGCAAAGGACGACTGCTGATCTTCAAAAGAAGTTTTGAAGATCCTCCAGATCAGATCCAGATCTAATTTTGGAGGCATGATAGAGAAGAAGAGGATCTCCAGATCCAACCCGAGTGGATATCGGTAGAGGCCAGGCGCTTGCATGGCTAGATCCAGAACCTTCCACTGCAATCAGGATCATCTATAGGGTAATAGGATTACCCAAATTAGGTAAATTAAATTTGATTTAATTTATCTTATTTTATTTTATTTATTAAAATAATAAGAATCAGATCTAAAATATATCAAGATCTGATTGGGATCAAGAAAAAAATTTTTGAAATATATCTCTTGATCTGATCAGATCTGGACGAACCTGGACCGGGAAATCAAGATTTTCCTTCAAGACACATCCAAGTCGTTATATGATGAATGATAATTTCATTAGTCAATAATGAAAGAAATATGCCCTCAAGCCAATCAAAATTTATATTTTGATGGGCTATTCTTTATCTTCCAAACTCATGTAATGATATTTTTAAATAAATAAAAATATTTATTTCATCATATGCTGCATCTTAATTATTTTAGATTATGATGAACCCCATAAATTAGGGCTATGGTTTTAGGATTATGATGAGATCATACTAGTGAGACCTAAAATCTTAAAATCCTAATTTAAATATTCTTGATCAATGAAACATTGAGTTGGGAATCAATATTTTTGGTAAGACTGGCACATCCTATGTATGCTCGATGGAGAGGGTGATTGATCTCACAATCACTTATGTATGACACTAATATAAGAATGTAGGTGCTTATTAGAGAATGAGTTCACTGAATTGATCCAAGTTAAGAATATCTAATGGAGTCTTATCTACATATCGATAGATAGTTCTCATAGTGGGAGTTATACATGTAATCCTTTGACTTGAGACTACTATGAAACCTTATATGTATGAATCCATATTTTGGTTCATACTCATTCATGACTTAATCATGTACGGAGTGTTTTGGATATGGTAGATTACATATGAAGGTTATGAGTAGGTCAACATAGAATCAATCACTCCTGATAAGAGGAGATTGAATCCTACCTGCTTCAATCAAATGATGATTCAGAAAGTCTTTGATCAAAGCATGATGAAAATTAAAAATAATTTCTAATATTTTATTAATCGAATCATCATCATAAGATTGAGAGAAATATGAATCTAATATTGAGTTTGATATATTTCCATATCCAGAGTCATATTAGGGATGCAAGATGATCGAAGAATCTTGTTGCATGGTAATTTTTCACCAAAGGATATATTTGGTATTTTCATCAAAATTCCATATCTTCTAAGTAGATATGATACGTTGCTAGATGTCAATCTTGTCTTATGGATTTGATCAAATTAAAAAATTTAATTTGATCATTAATTAGAAAGTGTTCTAATTGGTCAAATCGGGTTAGCTAGTTTTGACCTAAATCGATTTGGTTAAGATCTAACCAGATTAGGTCAAATAGCATCTGCACCCATTGCTGGCTAGATGTAGAACCTAATGGGTCACATACAAAGTGACTTGATTAAGGGTCTAATTGGATTAGATCATGTTTGCAAGTTGAACATGCTAGAACATGTTGCAAACCCTAGCACCTAGATTCAAATCGAATTTGAATTGGATTCTAATTTGGGCTAATTTATTTCAATTTGAGTCAAATAAAATTTGGTTAATTAAATGGACTGACCCTTGGCTAGATGACCAGGGTCTTGGGAGCTTATTATTAGAGTCCCATGCACTAGAGAGTTTTTTTCTTGGCACGTGAGATTTAATTATGTGCGCCAAGAGTCCATGGCGCATGGGATTTGTTAGCGCCTCCCTTATCCATATTTAAGTTCATGTAATTTTCATATGGGGCATGGACTTCAATTAGGAGGCACAGAAGAGTACTTCTATAGGTGAATGACCTCCATTTGTTGTTTGAAATATTGGATAAGGACCAAGTCTTGCCACCCTCCTTGTGTTTGCGCCACTTGGACTTAAGAGTCCAAGTGGTTAAGGACTCCATCTTCATGCCATTTTTTCCATGCCCATTTCCTGATTGGCACCATTATTTTAGGCCCTTGGATCAGCATGAGATGCTGATAAAATGGTGGAAATTATTGGCGCCAATGTGAAGGGTTGCAACTCTTCAGAAGAAACTTACGTAGAATTATATGAAGAGTCCTTCTGTTGCAAGGCATCTCTTTGGGATAATTCAACTCCTTCCATGTGCCCTAATTTTGCTAAAGGGCATGAGATATTCTATAGATGTGAGAAATGGCTTTTGAGAAGGTGTGAGAAAATAATGGTGGCACCCCTACATACATTATAAATAGGGGTGCGCACCGAGAGTCCAATGAATTTAGAATTCCTGCTTTGCTTCTTACAAGAGGCTTGCTTGTCCAATTTTCTTTATTCCTTTTCTCTTATCTAGACAAGGTCTTGATTTAAGGATTAGGAGTCTTCCAATAAGATAAAGATATTAGAAATAAAAATTAAAGAGACAAGGAGCAAGAAAGGAAAGCAAGGAAAGGCTAGAATGGTGACATTAAAGGCTAAGGAAGGTTCTACCGAAATAAATTAAAATTCTTATTATAAGAATTTTAATTAAATCAATTAGAGGTTCTGGTGTCTTGATCAAGTCTCTATGTGGATCAACGTTGGAGGGTGAACACGTGGGCACTTAGTGGAACCCTTGCCGGATCGCTGCCAGAGTTCAGACTTGAGTCTGGGTTTAGCGATTGAGGTATGTTCCTATAACCTACATTTATGTTATAAATGCTTGTTATATGATTTAATTCTAATAAGGTGGTCCTAGGATTTGGGTTTGATTTTATGATTTCATAATTTTTCTTTGAAATCCATGCTTCTATTGTGTACACCAAGCCCTATAAATAAGCACTAGGCCTATGGGCCTCCAATGATTATTGAGTTAATGGACCCATTATCAAACACCTTATTGGGAGGCTATGACTTAGTTATCCCCATAACTTTATCATTTTAAGAATCTAATAATTTTAGAGAATTTAAATTTATTTATGACTTAGGGATAGAAAGGACATGGACCAATTTGCTCCCACTGACTTCACCAAGTTAAGTCCTCCCACTGACTTCTCAAGTCTTTGACAAAGACTATGATCAATATCGGTCCATGGGCACCTAGATCAGTCTTACTGAATAAAATCAGCCTCACTGATTTTCTATGTGACATGGATTAGCACGAATCAGTGAGCAACCTAATCAAAAGTTGATTAACCACATCAGCCAGGTAAGTGAGATCGATGGGAGGGTCTACCAAAGCTTGCCTTAGACACCATCTGAAATGGCCAGGTAAGCGAACTACCAATTAAAAACCATCGATTTGGAATGCTAGACTTATCTTAGATAGCAATCGATTTATCAGTTTTGATTTGGTCTGCCTAAAGACTCAGGCTCAACTACTGAGCCATAATCAGGTCCATTTATAGATGTATGGACTTTGATCAATTACAACTATTGAATTAATCTATAGAAAAGAAATGACCTAATCCTAATTAACTATTAATTACGTTTGATCAATTTCTTAACTTAGTCCATATTTAATCTAACCCTAGGTCTAACCTAGTTAATGACCTGATTAAAGCTAACCCATTATCCTTTAACCCATGTTTTATAAAATTATCTTAGGATCTTCAAATCACAAACCTAGATCCTAAATAATCACTTAATTCTCAATTAAGTTCAAGGCTTATGGGTTTGGGTTTATGAAACCTCAGAACTAATTTTTGATTTGATCATTTGAAATATTTTTAAATTATAAATAATTTACATTGAATCATATTCAATACATGGTTTTAGATCTGATTTATTTCAATGTTTTGATCATATCCTAGGGTTTCGAATCTAGAGTTTTGCAGAAAGTAAGTTCATAATTTAATTTCTACAAATCAAATATGTCATACATATTTGTCGGGGTTAAACCTGCTCCTACCGATGTTTAGCCAAACTTCTCCTTCAGTCGGACTTCTCCTTTAGTCGAACTCCTTTTGGACTTCTCCTTCAGTCGAATTCCTTCCCGACTTCTCCTTCAGTCGTCTCCTTTCGGACTTTTCCTCCAGCCAGACTTCTCCTTCAGTCGGACTTTTTTTGGACTTCTTCTTCAGTCGAATTCCTACCAAACTTTTTCTTCAGTCAGACTCCTTTCGGACTTCTCCTTCAGCTGACTTCTCCTTCAGTCAAACTCCTTTCAGTCTTTTCCTTCAGTAGAATTCCTTCTGGACTCCTTCCAGTCGTCCAAGGGGTTCTTTCTAGTTGGACCTCTCCCTATCGATGGGAAGACCTTGGCATCGATTCCCAACACAACAAATATTGGTTAATACTCGGACGACCTCGAAAACATCCGAAACCCTCTTCAACTATTATGGTGCACAGTTCTCCATCGCCTATAACTACTCCATCCAGACTCCAACTATTAAATTCTAATGGATTGGCACATCGTGATAATAGACACTACTCTCTATAACAAACTCCACGTTGCCCTAAATGGTAGGTGGTTATGGCTATCACTATCAGTTTGTTACACGCTCCGTCTATATAAGAGATTCTTTAGATACGTTTTCTTTTTAAGCTCTCATCTCTTTCCTTAAGCCCTAAACTCTACCCAAGATCTCTTTGAGTGCTCCATTTCTATTGGCCAGAAGAGCTGATTTGATCGTCGGAGGGTCTTATCAAAGCCACCCACCCTGACTTTGGACAAGACTTATTTTGCAAGTTATCGATGGCGACCTCATCTTCTCTAACTCTAGCACTGATTCCGACGTCAACCAGATTTTGCACCAACAATATTCAAACTAGATTCAAAACTAAAAACTACATATCAACGTATGCAACATCAGGATCTAGATCTAGAACATAAAACATATCATATAGATCTTATCTAAATGAACAAAATCAGGTCATAAACCAATTAATATTAGATTTAAAATTTAAAAATAAATTATTTTATATCTTATCTAATATACTTATGATTTAGGTTTCTTGGATTAGCACATACTAGGACAACATTTCCATTGTAAGGGATAAACCTTACAGCAAGACAATCTTAGAATCAGTATGTGAAATCTTGATATTATCTAGATCTAATCTAAATAATCTAAAAGATCTAATATCTATTTATTTTAGATTTAAATTAAAAAATTGAATTATAAATTTGCTTAGATCTAATCTAACTTGTTCATGATTCAAATTCAGATCAGCACATACTAGGACAACCTTTTCATTGTAAGGGATTAACCTTACAATAGGATAACCTTATGGCAGTATGTACGATCTTTAATAAATTTTATTTTTAGATTTATTCTAAAGCATATGTGAACATGTTATAAAAAAATCTAGATGCTCTGATACCACTATTGGAAAATATGTAGGGTTTTATGCTTGAATTTCAAAATATTTTTGAAATAAATCACAGTGGAAGATGTAGATTAAACTATTTAATCTACAAAAGCATATAATCTAATTACTAAACCCTATATCTAGAATTTATAACATGTCATAATGTATACATAAATCAAAAAAAAGTATTTTAGTATTAATCAAATCAATACCCTAGATCTAGAATAATTCTAGATCTAAACCCTAGATTGCATCTAGGTCAAGAAGAGAGTTCGCATGGGTCAAGAACTTCGTGGTTGATTTTCATTGTTGCCTTTGGAGCCACACATACGTCCGACCTCTACAGAAAGTCTACACGAGGCTACAACACAAATTGAAGATTCGTTAAACGAAGATCCACACGAAGTGCTATCTTCTCGTGGATCCCTCCTAATGGTTAATCTAAAAATTATTCTTCGAATCTCTTGAACACTCAAGATATGAAGAATAAGAGGAGGAACAAGGGAGAAATCCAACCCTTGGATCTCCTAAAAATTAGAAAATAAAGACAAAGAAAAACACCCTAAGAGAAGATAGATCTTCTCTTTAAAGACATCAATAATTGATGTCCTGAAAACATTTCTATGTTAGGACAAGAGGAGGCTTTCTCCTCCAGATTTTTTTCATGTTTCTAGATCTAATATTCTCTCATTTTTCTCATAGAAAAATCTCACATAAGGATGGAGAAGAAGGATTCTCAAAGAAACCCTAAGAGAAGACTATTTTCTCTTCTTTTTCTCATATCAGGACACAATCAGATCATGTCCAAAAGAACACCATGCCCCAACTACTTGGAGCACTCATCCCCATGCCTTCTTCCTCTCTCTCTCTCAAATTTTTATCACAGAAAAATACATAAAAGAAAAAAGAGGAAAATATTTAAAAGAAAAATAAAGAGAAGACAATCTCCTCTTACCTTTATTGCTTCAAGACATCAACATTTGATGTCCAAAAGAAAGGGCCTTCTCCAAGATAATATTGTCATTCACAACATTCCTGGTATCGACCTAGCTCTGATACCAAATTGTAAACCCATGATATCACTTAAACACCAATCATCCTTGACATCACAAGCATCGATATCATGTTGCTGAAGCTCCTGATCATTAGCACGGACCTGAAGGAACCTATGACGTTTTCTATGGGCAGCACACCACCGATCCTCCACCTGGATCTGTGATGGGGTGCCTCCCTCCTTGGGCTTGAGGGAGATGCCCCCTTCTCTAGGCCTTCTTCAAGAATCCTAGGGTGGCAACTCTAGAAAGAAGAAAAGAAGAGAGTTAAGGAAGAAAAGGTCTATATTCCATAGCATTATGAAATCCTAATACAACCTATTTATTTATACATAGCCATTAGGCTTGACCAAAAGACTTTCAGACTAACCCAATACATGAAAGCACTCACCGAGCTCATGTACACCCATGTCTTCCATGCTCTCATCCTTTGGATCTAGATCCAACCCATACATGAATTAGCCCCCTTAAGACCTCTCAAACCAGGCCTTAAGACCCTTAGGATCAACCCAAACCCTAGCCCAAAATAGACCCTCACGTAACTCTGCCTGCAAATTGAGCTGGCTCAGTCTCACCACTGAGTCAGCTAAGTTCCACTAGGTCGGCTCAGTCTGAAACTGAGCCAGCCCAGTCCTATGCCCTGCCAGCAGTCCTGAATATGCAGCTCTCTATTTTGCATGTACACTAAGACTTAGCCGACCCAGTTTTTGACTGAACTAGCTAACCTATAGAAAATCTTCTTTCTACAGTCTTGATTCCCCAACTTTGGTTTCTTGCTTCACCTTATGTCCCAGGTCTCCAAAGCACCAACCAAGCCTTTGGAATCCCCGGAGCCATCATCGTGACTCCTCCCATGGCCTCCTAAGGCTTGGAAGCATCACAAATCCTCACAATCTCCACCTTGGTGCCTCAAGCCTTGGCAAATCCCTCGACAATGACCTCCTGCACGATCCCACTATCCCTGCACACTTGATAGCCCCTTGTGCAATCATCACCTCCGCCAATCCTCTTCAGCTATTGTGCACCCTTGGGGCCTTTGGGATGACCGCCTCCACCTCTGAAGGCCTTGGCTTGCATCTCTACACCATCCTAAAATTGTAGGATCTCTTCTACTTAGCAGCTGCATCACTTTTTCTAAACTTTTCTGAAGAACCCGCAACATTCCTGTACTGGCACTCACTGCAAACCCTGACATGGTCTCCTCAAAACTACGTTTGTCCTCCTGCACATGCTGCTCCACCTAGAACTATGCATCACCGACGCTCTGAACTCATGCCAAATTTTCTCTCCACTTGTGAAGCCACCACTGTGGAGCTCCACCTATATCTGAAGTCCACCTGATACCGTAAAAGCCAACTCTATCATTGAGTCTCTCGAGGCCAACCACTTAATGCTGCACTGCTAAGCCTGCTGCTGCACCTCGAATACCGTCGCTGCCCCTTCGAACCCTCCACACTCTGCAGCCCTCTTTGAAGCCATCTTGGATACCTCTGCAACCTACGAGCACCTCCAAAATCCAAGAGCTCATCCAACTCTTCTGAAACCAATGACTGAATCCTAGGAAATTCCACCCCAGTCCTTCTCTTCTGCTCCTACACTAGCCATCACTTCAGTTGCGCCCAGAGAACCATCCTCCATCTGAACCACAATTCTCCCTGATGCCCCTATAGAAGAAACCTGATTCATGATACTCTCGACTACCTAAGACCTCCTAATGCTCCCTGAGACCTCCTGGCTCTCCCTAAGACCTGCTTCCAATCTTTCTAAGAAGCCCCTGATACCATCTGCTGAGATACACTCCTCGACTGTTGCACAGTCGAGCCTCTTCAGCCCCTATGCCTCTAGGGTAGCGCTCCTACAGCACTCTAGCGCTCCCTGACTCATCTCTATGCTACTCTACAGCCATCCAGCCCTAACCTATTGGACCTTCATGGATCATCCATCTCCATCATCTTCAAGGCTTCGCATATTCATGCTCTGATCAAATCACTGAATACATCTCCGACTACTTCCCTATCTTTCAGGCACCGAAGGACGTATAGTCGCTTCTTCAGCCTTCCTTCGACCATTACCCCTTGAGAAATCTCTCTTCAGCAGCCCTACACTGCCCATCTTCCTATAGAACCCTAATGCTCTCTACTGAGATACCTCCCTCGGCTGCTGCATCGTTGAGCCTCTCTCAGTCCTACATTTTCAGAAAAGTGCTACTGTAGCACTCCAGCGCTCCCTGCTTGTCACATAACTATCATACACCCCAACCTTTCCACCAAGACTGATCAATAAATCATACACCAAATCCTTCCACCTTGAAAAAATTTCTTTCTACTAATCCTCCCAACCTCCACCTTCAACTCGCTGCTCCCAGTTCGCCAAACCACAGCAATAACAAGATAGATTTGAGACATACCATAGAATCCTTGTGCAGATTTCTGATTTCACCTTGTACAACTTCTCCATCCATTCCATGCATCATTAGGCTCTGAAACTTGGCTTCTTCCATGCACCATCAGGCTCTGAAACTTGGCTCTAATACCATATTATCGTCCATAATGTTTCAAGCATCACCTAGCTCTGATACCAAATTGTAAACTAATGATACCACTCGAATGCCAATCATCCTTGACATCACAAGCACCGATATCATATTGCGGAAGCTCTTGATCATTAGTACGAACCTGAAGGAACCTGTGACATTCTCTATAGGCAGCACACCACCGATCCTCCACCTAGATCTGTGATGGGGCACCTCCCTCCTTGGGCTTATGGGAGATGCTCCCCTTCTCTAGGCCTTCTTTAAGAACCCTCAGGCGGCAACTTTAGAGAGAAGAGAAGAAGATAGTTGAGGAAGAAAAGGTCTATATTCTACAGCATTATGAAACCCTAATACAACCTATTTATTTATAAATAGCCATTAGGCTCGACCAAAAAACTTTTCGGCTAACCCAATACATGAAAGCACTCACCGAGCCCATGTACACCCATGTCTCTCATGCTCTCATCCTCTGAATCTAGATCCGACCCATACATGAATTAGCCCCCTTAAGATCTCTCAAACTAGGCCTTAAGACCCTAGGATCAACCCAAACCCTAGCCCAAAATAGACCCTCGCATAACTCTGCTCGTGAACTGAGCTGGCTCAGTCTCAATACTGAGCTGGCTAAGTTTCACTGGGTTTGCTCAATCTAAAACTGAGCCGGCCCAGTCCTGTGCTGTGCTAGTAGTCTCGAACACGCAGCTCTCTATTTTGCCTGTGCATTGAGATTAGCCGATCCAGTTTTGGACTGAGCCAGCTAACCTGCAAAAAATCTTTTTTCTATAATCTTGATTCTCTAACTTTAGTTTCTTGCTTCATCTTATATCTCAGATCTTCGAAGCACCAACCAAGCCCCTGGAATCCCCGGAGCCATCATCATGACTCCTCCCGTGGCCTCCTAAAGCTTGGGAGCACCACAAATCCTCATAGATAATTGGTGCCCCAAAACCACCCATGCCATCCTCTCTTTCTCTTCTATTTTTGGTGGAGTTCCCAAAATTTTTGATGCCACAAAACATTGGAAGGAGGCGACCCATTTTATCCTCCCTTTACTAGGTCAAAACCTAGTTTAAAGGAGGATTTTAAGGAATCCCATGGGGCATCCAACTCTTGGATGCCCCTTCCCACTTTTTTAAGCATGAGACCTTCTCATTCCATGTACAAAAGAAGATCAAAAGGGGTGAAGAAAATCAGGTAGGCATAGGGAAGGTTGGTGCAAAACAAGAAGGAAGAGTTTTGGATTTTTAAAACTCTATCAAGAAGAGATCAAATCCAAACCAATTTCCAATTATGACCAAGTCAAACTTGATCCCAAAACTTGAGATTATGGGGCATGGAGAAGCTATCTTAGGCATAGGAAATCACATAAAAATTTTGAAATTAAATAGTGGGCGTGGAACCTCTAATATGGCACAAGGAAAGGAGGAGTCCTAGTCTAACTAGGACTCTCCTATTTTGACTAGGTCAAAGCCATCTTTAAATTTAATTTAAATTACATTTGAGTCAACCTAACTAATAGATAATTCTAATCTAATTAGAAGCCTAATTAAATCAGTTATATATTATATTTAAATTTAATTTAATTTTTAATCAAATTAAAAATTAGATGCACTCAAGTCCTAGTCGAATAGGGACTTGTTCTCCCTTACAATTGGCTCATCCAATGAACCAATTAGACTTAATCCAATTAAGTGCAAACCAATTCTAATTAAATTTAATTTAATTAGACTTAATCTCAGTTTGATTACTTAATCAAATTGAGCCAATTAGCAATTTAATTGCTAATCGATCCTCCTGCAATACTTGCATTAGGTCAAATATCAATCATATTGATAGTTTAACCTTAGAACGATTTTCAATCATCGATTAACCATCTGATCAGATTACAACCTCTAATATATATGATCTTATAGGTTTGAACCTAAGCTAGTAGCATAGGAATCAATTTTTGTATCAATCAAAATGACCATCTAGCAATGGTTCTTGACATCCGGATTGGTTGAATGTATGCAAGATAACATTCTTAAAATCCTAGCTCATGGTTACTATATAATTCATCCTTTTAACCAATTGTGAAGATTTATAGTACTCCCAAGTCTTGGAAGGCCACAAGAGGAGCCAGGGTGTTGGCTCTAGAAGACTAGGATGGGCATGAATCCTAGGATTAGGATAGGAATTATCCTAGGTGAAGATGGCATGCAGCCTTGCACGGACTTGAGGTTTAGGTATAAGGATCTTGAGGGGCTTGGTAGGTGCTCCAGAGACCTGGGACATAATGTGGAGCAAAGGACCATAGTCAGAAGAAGAATCAGCCAAGATAAGGGACTAACATACAGGCAGACTGGCTCGGATAGGCAGTTGAGCTGGCTATCTTATGCAGACAAAAAATAGGATTCGAACGAGATGCAGTCGAGCTAGCTCGGCCACTGATAGAGCTGGCTCGACGATGGCAAATAGAACTAGATGAAATTTTCTGTTTGGTCTTGGATTGGGATTAATCCAAGGGGTCTTAAGAACTAGACCAATAAGGTCATAAGGGGGCTAACTCATGTATGGGTCGGGTTTAGATCTAGAGGATGAGAGCATGTGAGACATATGTACATGGGCTCGATGAGTGCTTTCATGTATTGGGTTAGCTAGGGAAGATTTTCATCGGACTTAATAGCTATGTATAAATACATAGGTTGTATTAGGATTTCAAAAAAATTTTAGAATACCGATCTTTTCTCTCTCAATCTCTCTTCTCTCTTCTCTTTAGTGTTGCCACCCTAGTGTTCCTGAAGAAGCCCTAGAAAGGAGGGATGCCTCCCTCAAGCCCTAGAAGGGAGGCGCCCCATCACAGATCCAGGTGAAGATCGATGGTTTCTGCTTATAAAGAACGTCAAAGGTTTCTTTAGGTCCATGCTAAAGATCAGGGACTTCCACAACATGGTATCAGGGCTTATGGTGGTAGGATGATGTGCATCCGAGCGATACCATGGTTTCCCAACACCAATAATGCTTAAGATGACTTCGAGTAAACTATCAACACTCGTACAAATCATCTCTATTGTATCTCAAAATTTTGCAAATCCCATCACTCCTCACGAGGATTATCCAGACCTAGGTTTTGCTAAATTGAAATACAATAAGTTATTCTCTTTCTGAAGTTAATCAGGAGTAGTCAATCCCATCTTAACTCATACACCAACTCTATAAGTACTTGACTGTACCCAAAAATCTTTCGAACCTATATTAGAAATATAGACAGTTCGGCACCAAAGTATAGTGAGTTGCTTGCAAGTCACCATGGTGATCTCAGGTCGGAGGGACACTTATATCCATTGGCCTTAGCTAGCTACTCTTGATGTTAACCTAAAGATCGATTTTGATGATGACAAAGAGTTTTAAGTATAAGTTATAAAGTCTAACTATGTTTATGAGAATGTATAATTTTGAAACCTCAAACTCAAAATATTAATGGAGATAAAATCAAGTCAAAAAGGCAAATCCAGCCTACAAATTATTTGGAGAAGAAAGGGTCACAAACTATCTTTGGCATGCATGGCATGCAAACTAGGCCGACCTTATCTAAAATTGAGCCGACCTAGTCTCAGTGAAAATAGAAGATAGAAGAAACAGAAAGTAAAATTTTCAAGATCCAGGGGACTAAGTCGATTCAGTCTAAAACTGAGCTGGTCCAATGCCTTTAACAGCTAGTTTTCAAAACTATAGCTTTTTCATCCCACAAGCTTTCTAACAGCTATTTTCTCATCTCCAATGGCTAGATTCCTTTCTGAAGGCCTTCCAGATATCAAGAAGTGATAGAAAACATCAATGATATATAAGAAAACCTTTGGACCATTAAAAATAAATTTTAGAGAGTATATTAAGCATTCTTTGAGAAAGCTAAGGAGTGAGCTGAAAAGAGAAGAGGTATTTTTCAGAGTGATCCTTTGTCCTTCCACTACAAATCATCCTCAAGCAAGTGAGAGCAAGAGTGAAGATAATCAAGGAACCTCACAATCTTTCAATCATTCAAGGAGAAGAAATCAAGCCTACAAGCAAAGCAACTTAAATTTTCTTCTCTTATACTTCAAAGAGTTTGTTTTATTTTGTATTCTTTTTTTATTTCAAATTTCTTGGGATGAGAAACTTGGGTTAGTCCAAGCCTTGAATTGGATAATTGTATTAGTTTGATTGGAGAGCCAAGGATAAAATCAATTAGGGTTACTTGTTAGCTCGGAGAAAAACAATCACTTGTAAGGTTTTGCTTGGTGATCCGAAAAAAATCAACTGAATTGATTATGAGTCCAAAAAATAATCTTATGAGGTTTTGGTTGGTGATCCAGGAAAAACCAACTAGATTTGATTGTGAGCCCAAAAAATAATCGGACTGTAATTCTTGTTGAGAATTATAGTTGAATTTCCAAGGGGTATACTTAGGGAGTGGATGTAGGTGCTGAGTTTGGCACTGAACCACTATAAAATTTGTGTTTATGATTGTATGCTTTTACTCTATTACTTTTATTCACTGCACATCATATAGCTAGTTTCATCTAAACACTTAATTAGTTTGAATTACTTATATCTTAAGTTTAAATTTAAAATACCCAATTCACCCTCCCTCTTGGATAGCCAACCTTGGGCAACAAGTGATATTAGAATAGGTGCTCTAATATTAGTTGTTGGCCTATCGATCAAAGAGCTAAAGATTTTATGGCTGATCCATTTGGTTCTTTATTGCATGAGGGACACTCAACCATTAAACCTTCATTTTTCAATGGCACCAACTATACTTATTGGAAAACTAGAATAAAAATTTTTATTCAAGCACAAGACTATGACATGTGGAATGTCATACTTAATGGTCCTCATACACCTATAATGATTATCAATAATATGTGTATGCCTAAACCTGAAAATGATTGGAATGAGCAAGATAAGAAGCAAGCTCAATTAAATGCTAAAGCTATAAATATCTTATATTATGCATTAGATTATAATAAATTTAATAAAATATCATCATGTTAATCTATAAAAGAGATTTGGAAAAGACTTGAAGTGACTCATGAGGGTACAAGTCAAGTCCAAAAATCTAAAATAAATATTTTGATTCATAAGTATGAGTTTTTTTAAAATGCAACCTCATGAGACAATAAGTGATATGTTTACAAGATTTATTAAAATTATAAATGAGTTAAAGAGTCTTGAAAAAGACTATTCTAATAGTGATCTTGTATGCAAATTTCTTAGATCCTTATCGAAGGCTTAGGAAGCAAAAGTAACCACAATTCAAGAAGCTAAGGATCTTAGCAAGCTTGTTTAGGAAGAATTAATCAGATCGCTCATGATACATGAGCTCAATATGAACCAAAGCGTGGAGGAAAAGATGAAGAAGATAACCCTTGCATTCAAGTCATCGGCCATTGAAGAAATTTCAATTGACTCTACCAAGGACTCGGAAGATGATGAAGAAATGGCGATGATCACAAGAAGGTTCACAAGATTCATGAGAAAGAAGAAAAAGTTTGAATCAAAAAGAAAAAAGGAGGAAAAGAATCAACTTAGAAAATATAAAAATGACTATCCCTTATTGAAAAAGAGCTCAAAAAAATTAAGAAGAAAAGCTATATTGGCTAATTGGAGAAGTAGGGAGAGCTCAAATTCAGAAGAAGAGTCATCCTCAAGTGAAGAAGAGACAAATATATGCTTGATGGCTCAAAATGATGAGGTAAACATTCATAATTCTTTTAAATTTATATTTGATGAGCTTCAAGAAGTCTTTCATGACTTAATGAATGAATACAAAAAGATAGAGATAAAAAACAAAGAATTAAAGAAATCAAATCTTCTTTTAATTGATGAAAAGAGTAATTTTTTAAGAGAAAAAGAAGGTCTTTTGAAAGAAATGAACTCTTAAGCTAAAGAAAAAGATGTACTTCTTAAATCTGAAAAATATTTAGTTGAAGAAAATATTAAGTTGAAAATGGAGTTTGAAAAATCAAAGCCATATATTGAAGAAAAAGAAAGCTTGCTAAAGAAAATAATTTTTTTTAAAAGAAAATATGAAATTAAGAAAAGAGATTGAAACATTAAAGCTTATATTTAACCAGTTTATAATTGGATCTCAAAAGCTTCAATCTATTTTAATCAATCAAAAGGTTGTTATGATAAAACTGAAATTGGATATAATCCTTTAAGAAAATAGAAATTTGTGAACAACATGTTTCGCAAAGCTTCATTTAAAAATCATTCAATTACATGTTTTAAATGTAATAAAGTTTGTCACAAAATTTTAGAATGCAATACCAAAAGAATTGGCCAAACTTTAATTAAATAAATTTGGGTTCCAAAAGAAATCATATGCTCTAACCTCCATGAACCCAAGATGACTTGGGTACCAAAAATTAGTAAATGATTTTTGCATATATTCCAAGGATCCAATGGAATGAAAAGAGAAAAACTATTTTGGGTGGACGCCTTAGAGATGAAATTAGATTGGTGATGATGCTAGATATAATCTAAACTTTTCTCACATCATACCATCAATGCTTATTTAATTGATTCTATTAATTTTAATGATCGATCTACATGATTTTATATTATGTTTACTTGCTTGAAATACTTTTAGTATGATTGATTTTGATAATTTATTGGTGCTTATGTTGAATATGTTTCTTGATCAAAATTTGAATATAAAACCCATATTGTATTTTTGCAAAAGGAGATGAAAATACTTAAGAAAATGATTTGATCTAATTTAATTTGATTGATAATCATACCACCAATTGCATGTCAAATGATTCAATGTTTTATCTTATTTTGATTGACTATTATAATTGAATATGATAATTGATTATGATTGAAGAATTATTGAATAAAACTGATTGATGAATTTTCATTATTAGAGTTTGAGAATAATTTGAAATATTAATATATTTGCTTGATGAGCTGAACTTCTTACAAAAATGCTTTCAAACTCAATTGGTATTCTGAATTATAGCAAATATTTATAATGACAATAAGGAGGAGAAAATAAATTTAACATATCAAGTTACATCAAAATCTTGCTATAATAGGATATTTTTCATAATATAATTTTAATTTGGTTATGAGATACAAAATTGATCAAGGGTAAGCAAGAAATGAAATTAAGAGATATGGCATATAGTAAGGGGGAGCGAATTTTGAATAAAAGTTAAACTCGATATTATAGGGGAAATTAATATTGTTAGGTTATGTTACTTTCCTAATTTTATTGATAACATCCGTCTAGAGTTACTCTTTTTGATGCTGTCAAAACGGGGGAGAGTTATTATTGAGTATATGCTTAAGTTTAACTAGAATGAAGTGTGTTCTTATTGCTTAGTGGTTTCATGCTTTTAAATGTATAATTTTTTAGAAACCCACTATGCATTATTTTGCATATACTCAAAAATTTTGTCATCATAAAAAAGGAGATTATTAACCTAAAGATTGATTTTGATGATGACAATGAGTATAAGTTATAAAATCTAACTATGTTTATGAGAATGTACAATTTTGAAATCTCAAACTCAACATCTTAATGAAGATAAAATTAAGTTAGAAAGGCAAGTCCAGCTTACAAATTATTTGGAGAAGAAAGGGTCACAAACTATCTTTGGCACGCATGGCACGCAAACTGGGCCAACCTAGTGTCAGTAGAAATAGAAGATAGAAAGCACAGAAAGTGAAATTTTCAAGATCCAGGAGACTGAGCTGACCCAGCTATACACTGAGCCGTCCCAGTGGGACTAAGCTAACCCAGTCTAAAACTGAGCCGACCTAGTGTCTGTAATGGCTAGTTTTTAGAACTACAGCTTTTTCATCCCATAAGTTTTCTAATAGCTATTTTCTCATCTCCAATAGCTAGATCCCTTTTTGAAGGACTTCCACATGTCAAGAAGTGATGGAAAACATCAAGGATATATAAGGAAATCTTTGGACCATTAAAAACAAGTTTTAGAGAGTATATTGAGCATTCTTTGAGAAAGCTAAGGAGTGAGCTGAAAAGAGAAGAGAAGGAGTTATATTTTAGAGTGATCCTTTGTCCTTTTACTACAAATCATCCTCAAGCAAGTGAGAGCAAGAGTAAAGAGAATCAAGGAGCCTCGCAATCTCTCAATCATTCAAGGAGAAGAAATCAAGCCTACAAGCAAAGCAACTTAAATTTTCTTCTTTTGTGCTTCAAAGAGTTTGTTTTATTTTGTATTCTTCTTTTTATTTTAAGTTTCTTGGGGTAAGAAACTTGGGTTGGTCCAAGCCTTGAATTGGACGATTGTATTGGTTTGATTGGTGAGCCAAGGGTAAAACCAATCAGGGTTGATTGTTAGTCCAAAGAAAAATAATTACTTATGAGATTTTGGTTGGTGATCCAGGGAAAACCAACTGGATTGATTGTGAGTCCAAAAAATAATCTTGTGAGGTTTTGATTGATGATTTGGGAAAAACCAACTAGATTTGATTATGAGCCTAGAAAATAATCGAACTATAATTCTTGTTGAGAATTATTGTTGAATTCCCAAGTAGTATACTTGGGAAGTGGACGTAGGTGCTGAGTTTGGCATCGAACCACTATAAAATTTATGTGTTTGTGATTGTATGCTTTTGCTCTATTACTTTTATTCATTACACATCATACATCTAGTTTCATCTAAACACTTAATTAGTTTGAATTGCTCATATCTTAAGTTTAAATTTAAAACCAATTCATCCCCCCTCTTAGATAGCCAACCTTGGGCAACACTTGACAGTAGAGTGCTACATTGGTTACATTCAGTGCAGATATACTTCTACATCTTATCTGGATGACATACTAGTGTCTCCACACCACTTGGTTATGAGGACAACCAACGCATATGGCATACAGCTCGATAAGTTATCATCCTTATTAATAACTTATCATTTGATCATGAACAATTGTAAAACCATCTGATAAATCCTTCTTTATCGATTGATTATGGTTCTACGAACTTCATTATAATTTAGAAGTTTATTTAAGGAAGATAGAACTTTTATGATGAATCAGCCAAATAACTATTATTATTATATTATTCATATACTAATTCCAATCATCTACCACTTAGGTGATTGCTTTAAGACACATTTTCTAATAGAATCTAATTTAATTAGACTTGATCTCAGCCTGATTGCTCAATCAAATTGAGCCAATTAGTAATCCAATTGCTAATCGATCCTTCTGCAATACTTGCATTAGATCAAACATCAATCATATTGATTGTTTGATCTTGTAACGATTCTCAATCATCGATCAACCATTTAATTAGATTACAACATCTTATATGTGTGACCCCATAGGTTCGAACCTAAGTCAGTAGCATAGAAACCAATTTTTGTACCAATCAAAATGATCATCTAGCAATGGTACCCGACGTCCGGATAAGTCGAATGTATACAAAGCAACATTCTTAGAATCCTAAACTATGGTTACCATATAATTCACCCTTTGATCAATAATACTTAAGACAACTTTGAGTAAACTATCAACACTTATACAAGTCATCTCTATTGTGTTTCAAAATTTTGCAAATCTTGTGACTCCTCATGAGGATTATCTAAGCCTAGGTTTTGCTAAATTGAAACACAGTAAGACATTCTCTTCCTGAAGTTAATCAAGTGTGGCCAATCCTATCTTAACTCACACACCAACTTCATAAGTACTTGATTGTATCCAAAAATCTTTCGAATCTATATTAGAAATACAGACAGTCCGGCACTAAAGTATAGTGAGTTGCTTGCAAGTCACCGTGGTGATCTCAGGTCGGAGGGACACCTATATCCATTGGCCTTTGCTAGCTACTCTTGACAGTAGAGTGCTACATTGGTCATGTTCAATATAGATGTACTCCTACATCTCACCTGGATGCCATACCAGTGTGTCCACACCACTTGATTATGAGGACAACCAATGCATATGGCATACAGCAACCTATACTCGATAAGTTATCATCCTTATTAATAACTTATCATTTGATCATGAATAGTTTAAGAACTATCTGATAAATTCTTCTTTATTGATTAATTATGGTTCTAATGACTTCATCATAATTTAGGAGTTTATTTAAGAAAGATAGAACTTTGATGATGAACCAGCCAAATAACTATAATTATTAAATAAGTTAATACTAATTCCAATCATCCACCACTTAGATGATTGGCTTTAGGACATATTTTTCAATAGAGGTGGCTTCACGGATGGAGAGAGATGTGACACAAGTTTAGAACGAAGGAGTGTAGGAGGACCAATATCCTAGCACCAATGCCAAAGATGCATAGTTCCAAGTAGAGCAGCACATGTAGAAGAATAGGCAAAGTTCTGAGGAGATCGTGTCAGGATATGCAGCGACCGTTGGTATAGGATTGTTGTAGATTCTCCAAAAAAGTCCAAGATAAATGGTGCAGCTGTTAAGTAAAAGGGTGCCTATAATTTTCAGGATGGTGCATAGGAGCAAGCCAAGGTCTTCGACGGTGGAGGCGGTTATTCCAAAGGCCTCAAAAGGAGCTCAGCAACTAAAGAAGAACGACAGTGACAAGGTGTGCATAAGGAGCTATTAGGGCATGCAGTAATAGTGGGATTATGCAGAAAAACATTATCAGATGTGTCAAGACTTGGGAGCACCAAGATGGAGATTGTAAGATTTGGTGTGGTGCTCCCAAATCTTGGAAGGCCACAGGAGGAGTTAGGGTGTTGGCTCCAGGATACTAGGATGACTATGAGTCCTAGGGCTAGGATAGGAGTTGTCCTAGGTGAAGATGATGTGTAGCCCTACACGAACTTGAAGTTCAGATGTGAGGACCTTGAGGGGCTTGGCAGATGCTCCAGAGACCTAGGACACAAGGTGGAGCAAGGAACCAAAGCCAGGAGAAGAATCAGCCAAAATAAGGGGCTAACACACAGGTGGACTGGCTCGGATATGTAGTCGAGCCCCGAGAAGAATCAGCCAAAAAAAGAGGCTAACACATAGGCGGACTGACTCGGATATGTAGTCGAGCAAACTCGGGCTGAGATCAAGCCGGCTCGAGGCACAGTCGAGTTGGCTGTCTTAAGTAGATAGAAGATAGGATTCAAGCAAGACGCAGTCAAGCCAGCTCAACTTTTGATAGAATTGGCTCGACGGTAGCGAACAAAACTGGACAGAATTTTATATTTGGGTCTAGGATGGGTTTTTATCCTAGGATCTTAAGGCCTAGTCCAATAAGGTCTTAAGGTGGCTAACTCATATATGGATCGGATTTAGATCCAAGGGATGAGAGCATGAGAGATATGGGTGTACATGGGCTTAGTGAGTACTTTCATATATTGGGTTAGCCTAACAGAGTTTTTCAGCTAGGATTTAGATTTATTAGGATTTATGTGGTGTAACAAAAATCCTAGGGTATATAAACCTAGGTATTGGATCTTTTACAATAGAGTGGAATCAATACATAGCTTTTCTCCCTAACTCTCTTTTCTCTTCTCTCTTTGGTTCCAACTTTAAGCCCTAGGTGCCTGCCATCAACTTTTGCACTTCTTCATATTTCTAGATTAACACCAAGGTTCGCGTAAGAGATCGAATCTACAATTATGGTTCCGAGCAGTCATAGACACAATAATTGGTATTAGAGTAGTACTGATTATTTCAACAGTAATATGTTTAGAGAAACATTAGATAAGAGTTGTCCACTCATTGGCTGACTCATCACTAATAACTATCTAGTGAGGTGGTGATCCAATCAATGAGATCGCAGCATCCACTAAAAATCTTTAATCATTGAGGATTTTGTATCTCTACTAGGGAAGTGTAAGGGATTCGAAAAAATAGTGGGAGCCCAATTTTTGTTTTTAAAATAAAATCTCTAAAACATAATGGTTAAGTCAAATACAATATCTAACTAGAAACTTTGACTCTCTATAGGAATTATGTCTGCTTCAAACCTCCTTGCCAGAATCTTAGAAACCAATAAGTTGATAGGACCAAATTTTAAGGATTGGCTCTGAAATCTGAAAATTATTTTGAGTTCTAAGAAATTAACCTATGTCCTTGATCAGGACCTTTTCTTTCTTCCAACCCATCCGATCACTAATCCGAGAGCATCTCACGAGAAATGGTTAGATGATGATAATAAGGTTAGATGCTACATGTTGGCATCAATGTCTAACGAATTGCTATGCCAACATGAGGACATGAGGGCTGCCAGGCAGATGCTAACTCATCTGCAATAGTTGTATGGTGAGCAGAGCCACACAGCTTGCTATGAAGTGTCCAAGCGACTCTTCAAAGTGCAGATGCGTGATGGACAGTTGGTCCATGATCATTGTTTGACAATGATCAAGGATCTAGAGGAGCTTGAGAAGCTCGGTATGTCCATGGATAAAGACTTGAAGAATGGTCTCATTCTGTAGTCCTTAACTGATTCATATGGGCAGTTTATTGTAAACTTCCATATGAATAAGATCCAATGCACCATGGCCGAACTCATGAACATGTTGGTCACTACTAAGGAAACATTGAAGAGTTCAAGAGGCTCTATGAGCAAACTTCTTCCAAAAGAAAGTCTTCTGTGAAGAAGAAAAAGTTCACAAAGAAATAGAAAGTAGAGAGGAAAAAGAAAAAGAAGAAGGCCATCAAAAAGGAAAAGTATTTTCACTATAACTCTGATGGCCATTGGAAGCAGAACTGTCTAGCTTACCTAGCAGCATTGAAGAATAAGAGGGAAGGTAAACCTTCTGGAGATATGCTCATCATAGAAACAAACCTAACGATTTCTTCTACATTCAGTTGGATACTTGACTCTGGATCTAGTGCTCATTTATGCACTTCTTTGCAGGATCTTGAGGATAGCGGAGGTTGAGGGATGGAGAAATGATCCTATATGTCGAGAAGGAAGCAAAAGTTACTGCTATAGCCATTGAAAATATACCCTCTACGATTACCATCTGGAATTATTTTATTACTTAGAGGCTACTATTTTGTACCTGCTGCGAGCAAGAATCTAATTTTTATCTCTTGCTTGATACAAGATGATTATGTAATTAGTTTCTATAAGGACCACTATAATATTTATTTTGGAAATAATAAAGCTGGTATTAGTTTTCTTATAAATGGTCTCTTTTAGTTATATGTAGATGTTTTTGTGCATTATATCGAGCAAAATATAAATACCATAGGTTCTAAATGACCTCGACATAGTGTAAATGAAAAGTATTTATGGCACCTAAGGTTAGGTCACATTGAAGAAGATGTTGATAATAGTATCCCAAAGCCAATCATTAGCCTGTCGACGATTGAGCTACATATTTATATTTCTATATAAATTATGAATAAATAAAAATTATTTTGATATTATTTTATCATAAATTCTTTCATCTTCTAATGAACTCCTATGTTATGGTGAAGTCCTTAGGACTATCTAGAATCAACAAAGGAAGATTTGTCATTTAGTCCTTAAATATATTCGTGATCAAATGATACGTTGTTACCTAGGATGACAATATTTATCGAGTGAAGATCATTGTGTGCCATATGGGTTGGTTGTTCTCTCAACCAAGAAGTATGGAGACACTGATATGATATGCAAGTGAGATGTAGGGGTACATCTGCACTGAATGTAATCGACTCTGGAGCTTTTCTACTATCAAGATTTGCTCCGATGGAATATGAGTATAAGTATCCCTCCGACCTGAGATCACCACAGTGACTTCCAAGCAACTCACTATACTTTAATGCTAGACTATCTGAATTTTTAATTCAGTGATGGAAGGTTTTTGGACATAGTCAAGTACTTGAGTCGGTGTGAATCAAGATGGGATTAACCACTCCTAATTTTAGGAGCTGTATTCAATTGTATTTCAATTTAGCAAAACCTTGGCCAAGGTAGTCCTAGTGAAGTGTCATAGGATTGATTGCATTGAGACATGATTTGAATGTATTTTTTAGGGTTGATAGCTTAACACTAAGTCATCCTTAACACAGAGGTCAAAAGGATGAATTATGTGGTAACCATATTCGCGTAGGTTCTGAATGTTGCGATTGCAACTATTCGACCTATCTGGACGATGGGTATCATTGCTAGATGGTTACTTTGATTAATATAAAAAGTGATTCCTATGCCACTGACTAAGATTCGAATCTATGGGGTTACACACATTAGAGGTTCTTACCCAATCTAATAGCTGGTGCGGAGTCCCACTGGATTGGGACTCTATGGTCAAGAGTCCCACTGGACTAGGACTCTTCGACCAAGAGTTTTACTACATTAGGACTCTGAGTCTAGCTTGTCTGAGACTTTGTAATTAAGAGTCCTACTCATTTGGGACTTTGTGATCACGAGTTTCACTTGTTTAG
Source organism: Cocos nucifera (assembly GCA_006176705.1). Lineage (NCBI taxonomy): Eukaryota > Viridiplantae > Streptophyta > Magnoliopsida > Arecales > Arecaceae > Cocos > Cocos nucifera. The sequence goes on along the minus strand of QRFJ01001952.1, from coordinate 120,797 downwards.
GATACTCGGGTCAAGAGTCCCACTGGTTTGGAACTCTTCAATCAAGAGTTTCATTTTGATGAAATTCTATTGCCTGGACACCCACTCAATTTAGATTTTATATTTATGAGAGATTTAATTAATAATTTAATTACTAATTAACTTAATTTGATTGAGTAATGATTTTTGGATCAAGTCCAATTGAATTAGATTCAGTTAGTTTTGACCCAATTAGGTTATGAGATGACTGATAAGTATTTTTAAAAATATTAATTTATTAATATCATAAAATCATCAATAAAAGTATTAATTTATTAATTAATTTATATTTATTTTTAAAAATTAATAATCAATTTATACATATTTTTAAAAAATTAATATTTTTATTAATTAAAAAATAATTAAAAAATTAATTAAAAATAATAAAAATAAAAAATAAAATATTATTATCAATAAAAAGAGCTTATTTTTTTATCATGACAAAATAAATTTGAAGTAAATCGAAGCTAAAATGGACTAGATATAAATTTTTTTAAAAAAACTTAAAATAAAAAAAATGGCTCAGCCGGCTCCGCAAGCCAAGCCAAGCCGTCAAAGCTGACTCAGCCGTAGAAGCTGCCAGCCGATCCATGATCCAGAAGTAGACCATCAGCTCAGCGATAATCGGTGAATCACGGGGCGATACATGGTGGACCAAGACCCTTAAAGGGTTTACAGAAAATCGATCATGGCTCATAGGGCATTTTGATCTTTTTACTTGATGATAGGAGGCACTGATTGGCTGCAGTGTACGGTGCAGCAAGTCCACGTGGTCCACGAGAATAGTAATTATGCAATTGTGTGGCTGTGGTTGCTTGTGGTCAAGATTCGATGGCGGTGGTTGGTTCCAGTTTTAATTCAAACTCCAGGCGCCATCCGATGGCAGCACTCAACCCAAAAGACGATCCAACGGTCTAGGAAGCTCCCGACTTGATTAAAACACTCAGAACTCGATCCGACGATCAGATTTCCTCCTGATTAATGCAATCGAATGGTCAGAATTTAATCCAACTTGATCTAGGGTGATACACATCCGATTTTGGCATTTTTTGGACCGTTTGATCCATATCTGACAGCCAGATTTCATCTAGAGCAATAGAATTCATTCAAAACTCTTTTTAATCAAAATTTCACTCGAATTTCTTTCTATTTTGATGATTAAAATATCTTTAATCCCACATTATCTACAGAAAAACTCTCCAGCCTTCCAACACCTATAAATAAGACCCTAGGCCTTCAAAATTCATTATCTTCGGTCAAGATGAAGCTTTGGTATAGAATAGAGCCAGGCTTTGGATTAGAGGCTACTTCAAAGCAATAGGTGCCAAGAAGAAGAGCTGGGCTTTTACACCATCTTTCTACCGATGCTGATCCAAAATTAGAGATCAGCCTATTTTATTTTCTTTTTTTATTTTATGTATTAAAATTATGAACCTTTTAATTAATACAATATTTATTTTTATGCTCTTTAATTTCATGCTCTTTATTTTTATTATAATTTAAATTTTATACTTTAATTATTGCTCTTTATTTTACTGCAAGTAGATGCTAAGATCTAACTAGTAGATCTTAGTATCAAGTTTACTTTTCTGCATAATTTAATTTCCACTTTGCAATTTTAATTTTTAATTTTTGAATTTAAATTTTATTTTTAAATTTTTTTTATCAAAGATTTTAAATCTAAAATACTATATTTCCTATGGATTCGATCTGACTTACTACTATCTACGTATTTTTAATTATGAAGTCGGATTAAATTGATAAACATGGTGTCTTAACGACAACATCGTGCTCTTATCAAGTTTTTGGCGCCATTATCGAAGAAAGATTAGATGTTATTTTTGTTGATTTCTTTGATTTTTTTATAAATTAATTATTAATAAAATTTTAAATTTTAATTTTTTATAAATATTGCTTACTAACTTTGCTTCTTTATTTTGTAGAAAAAAAAGAAATAAATAAAATAAAAAGATTAGGATAAGAAGGAAGCTTCTAATCCTGCTTGGTGAGATTAATCCTAACCCTAGTTCTTTTCTCTTTTTATTTATTTATTTATTTTATTTTTAAATTAAATTTTAAAAAATATATTCACTTAAATTTAATTAAAAATCTCATGACAAGATTAGAAATCCTAACTGCTTAAAGCATGCAACATATTAGTTTTATTTTAATTTTATTTTTTTTTATGACCGCTGGAGACAAGATAAGCTCTTAAGTTTATTCAATTTCATGCATCTACTTTAGTTGCATAGAATCCCTTATTGAAAGTGATTATGCATATGCATCTTTAAATCAAATTAAGGGCAACATCCAATTAAACAAGATAAGGTGGGGATTTGATCATCCTTTCTTGGCCCATAGACAACCAACTAGCATCCTACTTGACCTAAGCCTTTAATTTTAAAATCAATTAGACATCAGCCCTAGGAGCTTGAGCTCAATAGGACAAGGAACCCTAAGAATTGAACCAGATTAGGATTAGTCAATTTAACTAGTGTCTAGAAAAGTGGTTCAGGGATGACTGGATCCAAAGAAAGGTGGTTTCTAATTGGTTCCATTAGCTTATCTGACCAAGCATAATTGATATCTAAGACAAGCAACGGGGGGACTCCCAACCTTACACTTATCTGGTCAGTTGATTAGCTGATCTTATACTTGGAGGGCTTAAAGGTGACCTTGGCAGTTAGGAGCTATCTAGATCTAGGATAATTTTTAGTCAAAATTGATTGACCAACTTGATTGCTAACCAATATTATCACTAATTAAAATTGATTTTTCTCTCCCTTCTTAGCTCTAGGACTCCTTAGGACCTTTTCTTTAGAATTTTTATTTCTTTCTTCTTTTTTCTCTTCAAAAATAAAATAAATTAAATTAAAAATTAAATTAAACTAACTAAAAAAATATTAAAAATAATAATTAAATTAAATTAAAAATAATAATTAAAATAATTTTAAAAAATATTTTTTAAAAAAAAATAATATAATAAAATAATAGAAAATATATATTAAAAAAATCTAAAAAAAATTTAAAAAATTTTGAACCATACAGTAGGGTTATATTAATACATGCACGGTAGGAAATCACTTTTTCTAATTTAGTTGAACTTAATTGAATAGTTGATTCATATTAAACCTAATAATCAAATGGCTGACCTAAATCTAATAGTCCAAAAATTAGATAAAATTGACCTTCTTGCCTAGAAATTAGATCAACTCCTAACCTTAGGTCAACAATCTCCTGCATAATTTACATCATCTTCTAATTATCAGAAGTTTTATTCTATTTGTGCTAGCCCAACCCATCATGTGAATGAATGTCCTATGACTGCACAATTTTCATCTTTTATCCAAAAATAAGTTCAAACTACTCAAGGCTACTTCAAGCTGGTTAATAATCTTCTTTCAAATTTATATAACTAACATTATAGTAACTACTCTAATTTTTCTTGGACACCTTAACTGACTCAGGCACAGACCCAAATTCCATCTATCCAAAACTATTAAAATAGAACCCAATATCAAAACTATGCCTATAATAATGGTCAGCCTAGTTAGTTTACCCAGCCATCATATAACAACCAGCTATCATACCCACCTCCTCAATAAACCAATCTAGCCAATGATAGATTTAACCAACTTCAACAATTAATTCTAAATCAACAACAATCGATCTTGACTCAATAAGAATATATCGCCAGGCTAGAAGCTCAAATAGGATAACTAGTTGAGTCTAACACGAGGAGAGAACTAGATCAACTACCAAGCCTACCAATTTTAAACAACCCACCTATTGTCCACCAACCATCTGGACCAAGTTATCAAATTAATGTCTCACTTAAGAATCCCCAATTTAAAAATGCCAAAGTAATTTCTGAACTTAAAAGCTATAGGATTCTTATGAACCCATACCAAGACTAGGTTAGAGAGGCTAGTACTGATGCTAGCCAAAATAAAAATTTAGAGAACAGATTAGTACTGAGACTAACCACATAGAAGAATCTAAGCCCGGAACTAGTACTGATACTAGTTCCAATTTAAATGAGATAGACATAGGAAAAAAGAGAATAGATGATTTATCTGAGACTTATAAACCTAATGTCCTATTCTCTTCAACCCTAGAAGCCAGTTCTTCTTACAAAAATCAAGAGGCATGTAATAAAGTATCAATGGAGTTGTTTATGCAAGATCACATTAATTTATCTCTAAAATTAAACCCACCTTTAGACACCCTTTCAGTACCCAGTGCATTAAACTTCACTCCTAATTCAAAAACTCAATTCACAAGCATTTTAGAAGAACAAATAGAAGAAATTCTTAATAAATATGAGTCTGAGAATGGGGTCACAAATTATGTTTCTAAAATTAACAACAATTATATCAATAAAGGGATAAAAAATTATCTTCCTAAGATTGGCAATCCAAAATCATTACAATTTATCAATCCAATATTTGACACAGGATAGTAAGCTACATTATGTCTGACTGAAAATGGTAAACTTAGCACTTATTGGAAGGCAACCCAATATTTTATTTTTTTAGTTTAATTTATCTTTTTAGTTAATTTTTTTTTAGAATAATTTGAATAAGTTGGAGAAAGAGCTTAAATTTTTAAAGGCATATGCTGGACCAAATACATTAAGTCAAGTGTATTCTTTCATGTTCTTTATTACATCCTTTATTTTTCTTCTTCATTAAGAATAATGTTGATTATGTTAGGGAAGAGAAAAATAAAAATTTTAAAATTTTAAATCCTCAAAAAAGTTAGTATTTAGTATTTAGACACCTGATTATGCTTAAGAATCAAATTAAACTAAGCATTTTTAAAAGAAAATTGATGCACAAATTAGAGAATCTATGAGATATTGAGGGATTAAGTATTAAAAAAATCCAATAAAAAGTTAAGTCTAGAATAAAAAAAGTTTTTCTTTTGAGCATTTCTAATTATTTTTATCAACATCAAAGAAAAGTCTACTTTTTATGGACTTGTGTAGAATAACTATACATTTCTTCATATAAAAAATTTATTTTAATAAAATAGTTTCCAAGTACTTCTCATTGATTAATCGGGCCTCTTTGCCTAAGCAAGCATTGAGTTTTGCATCAAAAGATGGGAAAGGCAAAGAAGCTCGTTGTAAAGGTAGTCTTAACTCATAGCCTGTTTGATTTGAGCTAGTAAGTCTAAGGGATATTCTATATCTAGTGCCCTAAAGCCAACTGATTTGAGAGTCATTGGCCCAAAACTTGCTACATGAATCAAATAGAATGCTTAAGGAGTTATGACACAAAATAGCAGTACAATATTAAAAAAAAAATGATTTCCCACCAAGTAACCGGATCTCATTGCCTAAGTATGCAATGATATTTGCATCAAAAAGTGGGCAATGTGAATAAAAAAAATTAATAAATGAAGGATGAAAGTGACAATACTCTTGCCCATATGAAAGTTTAGACAAATCAGAGATAAAGGTAGGATGATTTAGAAAAAAATTAAAAAAAAATTAATATTTTTTACTTAATTTTTATTAGTAAATATTAATATCCGAATGATATATCTCATTTATACTCTACTAAATATCATTAGCCATTTTGAAAATTGCTTAGATAAAATTTGAAACTCTAAAGTTAAAAGGTATCTAAAACTAAATTTTTTCTTTACTCGAGGATGAGCAAAGCTTAAGTTGAAAGATATGATAAGTACCATAAAATTACTAATAAAAATATTAATTTATTAATTAATTTATATTTATTTTTAAAAACTAATAATCAATTTATATATATTTTTGAAAAATTAATATTTTTATTAATTAAAAAATAATTAAAAAATAATTAAAAAAATAATAAAAATAAAAAATAAAATATTATTATCAATAAAAAGTATATTTATTTTATCGTAATAAAATAAGTTTGAAGTAAATCGGAGCTAAAATAGACTAGATATGAATTTTTAAAAAAATAAAATAAAATAAAAAAAAGCTCAATCGGCTCCACAAGCCAAGCCCTCAAAGTCGACTCAATCATATAAGCCGTCAGTCGGTCCACGATAAAGGCGTAGACCGCCATCTCAATGATAATCGATGAATCACCGAGCGACACGTGGTGGACCAAGACCCTTAAAGGGTTTACAAAAAATCTATCATGGCTCATAGGGCATTTTGGTCTTTTCACTCGATGATAGGAGGTGCTGATTGGCTGCAGTGTGTGGTGCAGCCGATCCACGTGATCCATGGGAATAGTAATTATGCGATCGTGTGGCTATGATTGCTTGCGGTCAAGATCCGATGATGGTGGTTGGTTCCAATTTTAATTCAAACTCCAGGCACCATCTGATAGCAGCGCTCAACCCAAAAGACGATCCAATGGTCCAGAAAGCTCCCAACTTGATTAAAACACCTAAAACTCGATTTGATGATCAGATTTCCTCCTAATTAATGTAATCAGATAGCCAGAATTTAATCCAACCTAGTCTAGGGTGATACACATCCGATTTTAGCATTTTTTGGACCATTTGATCCATATCTGATGGTCAGATTTCATCCAGAGCAACAAAATTCATTCAAGACTCTTTTTAATCCAAATTTCACTCAGATTTCTTTCTATTTTGATGATTAAAACATCTTTAGTCCCACATTACCTATAGAAAAACTCTCCAGCCTTCCAACACCTATAAATAAGATTCCAGACCTTCAAAATTCATTATCTTCAGTCAAAATGAAGCTTTGGTATAGGGTAGCGCCAGGCTTTGGATTAGAAGCTACTTCAAAGCAATGGATGCCAAGAAGAAGAGCTAGGCTTTTACACCATCTTTCTACCGATGCCGATCCAAAATCAGAGATCAGCCTATTTTATTTTTTTTTTAATTTTATATATTAAAAAATAAATCTTTTAATTAATATAATATTATTTTTATGTTCTTTAATTTCATGCTCTTTATTTTTATTATAATTTAAATTCTATACTTTAATTATTGCTCTTTATTTTATTGTAAGTAGATGCTAAGATCTAACTAGTAGATCTTAGTACCAAGTTTACTTTTCTGTATAATTTAATTTTTACTTCATAATTTTAATTTTTAATTTCCAACTTTAAATTCTATTTTTAATTTTTTTTCTTTTTTTATCAAAGATTTTAAATCTAAAATACTATCTTTTCTATGGATTCAATCCGACTCACTGCTATCTATGTATTTTTAATCATAAAGTTACATTAAACTAATAAACACGGTGTCTTAACAACAACATCATGCTCTTATCAAGGACCTAATCATCGAGAATGTTTGATCCTTGATTTGATCAGGTATTGGGCTAGATCAATTCTTAATTTGATTAGAATTTAATTAAACCTAATTAAGCCTAATTAAGTTGAGTTTAATCTGGTCTAATTGGGCCTAACCAATTTGGATTGGAATGGGTCCAATTGGATAAGGTTTAAATTAGACTAGTTTGACTAGTCTGCCCGCCACCTCACCTATGCCCATATTTATCCATGAGAACAAGTTTCTCGTGAAGTTTCTCCATGCTAAGAAGGGTGCACACCTAGCTTTCCCTCGCCCAAATGGATTAGCTTTGGTTTGTTTCCATTCAAATTCAAATTGAGTTTGAATTTGAATGGGCAACAACTTTATCTCTTCCCTTGCGCCTCATTCAATCTTGTGCCCATTCAAAATTATATGAGAATGAGATTTCGTGTAATGCATTCGATGCAGAAGAGAGGGCACATGCCCTCCTTTCTCTTACCCCAGATGGTTGAAACTTCATTGGTTATCATTTGAATTCAAATCACTAACCATTCTATCCTTATCCCTGCACGCGGAGTGGATGCGGTCTTGCATAAAAATAAAAGGAAAACTCTTCTAAGGCATGCATACATCCATCTGAGCAAGAAACATCTGCATGAGCCCTCCCTTCTACATGGATTTAATTCAAAAGTCTGAGAGAAAGAAAAAATACAGAGAGCTTGGCGTAGGGTTTTCTGAGAGCATACCCTAGGGTTCCGACCTATGGTTTATGTAGGGAATTTGTGAGCTATGACTATCGTGAGCCCATATAATTTTTAGGAGAGCCTCCTCTACCTCTTTTCTATATCTACTAGCGATTTGGAGCATTCAAAGAACTTGTAGATGAAGATCAAAGCTATTCAATCGACATCAACCGTTGAAGGCATCCAACGTCGAGCTAGCAGTTGGGAGGTGCCGATCGAGACTAGGACCTCATGTGAATGATCTACGGAGGCTAGACACACTATGTGGCTGGATCACAAAGAGTGGACCTCTCCATCGGTGATCAGATTGCGGTGTTCAACTATCCGTGCAAGGTATCATGTTCTAAACATGTAGTGGTAGTAAATTATTTACTACTAGTATTTAGTTTTTTTTTCAGATTTTAAATGCATGTATATTACATTTAAATCCTTAGTGTAGAATTTATTGATATGATCGGTAGCTCTTAGAAAATTAATTAGTTTAATTTTTATTTCTGCTATATTAAATTTTTGAAAAGGTTTCAAAAGTAGAGCTGGAAATCCTACATGTACACTATCAATGGTATCAAAGCATGGTCATTAAATGTGATGTATATGCATGATTAGTTTATTTATTTAGATTAAATATAAATTATAATCTAATATTTAAATCTAAAATTAAATTTAAGATCGCACGAATTAAAGGTTATCCTGCTGTAAGGTTTACCCTTTATAGTGTAAAGGTTTTCCTAGTACGTGCTGGTCTAAAGAATTTTATGATTTAATTGAATGGTTTTAATCTAAATTTTAATTATGAATATATTAGATTAGATCTAAATTTAGATTCATGATTGTGTTTTATGTATTGTACATAAATTTAGATTAAAACCTACAACTAGTAGCTGTTTATGAAATGAGCTGACCCAATTTTGGAAATGGATCGACCTATTTAGTGAATCATGCTAAGTTGTAATAGAACCTTTCAAAATTTTGAAAAATATTTTTGAAATACCGAACCCCAACTCTCAGTCCAAAACCTTAATTAAGAATTAAGCATTATGAATTAGGATCTAAAATTATGAATTAAAGATCCTAAGTCATTGATCATAAAATGTGGGTTATAGGGTTAGATGAATTAGATCCATTAATTGGATTAGACCTAATGTTAGTTAATGAATGGACTAAATTAGAGTAATTGATCCAATCTAACTAAATGTTGATTTAGATTAGGTCAAAACCTCTTTAGACTCAATTACAATAGTTGTAGATGGTCAAGTCCATGCCTTTAACTAGGACCAAATGGACTTGATTCATGGCTATGCGGTCGAACTTGAAATTACTAAGTTGGTCAAATTGAAACTAATGAACCAAATAGTATCTAAGATAAGTTTGGTAGTCTAGATAGTGATTTTTAATTGGGAGCTACTCGCACTAATTCGATCTTTGATGAGTTAATGGCATATCCCTTCCACTGATCTCACTTACCTAGCCATCCTAGTGAATTAGATTTTAATTAGATCACTTGATGATTTGGGCTTATCCATGTCAGTTAGGTAAATCAGTGTGACTGATTTAGATGCTCCTAATGTCATATTGAATTAGATCCTTTTTATTTAACTTGATGAAGTTAGTGGAAGGATCGAAATTGGCTGGTTAATCCTCTCTATTCTTCTTAAAATGGGTTAATCAAATTTTCTAAAATTATTCGGTCCTTAAAAATGATATAGTTATGGTGATAACTGTTATATATATGTGCCCTAGAAGCCAGAATTGGCTGACACTTGTAATACACTTCTAGGGGCAAAATTGTAATTTTGACTAAAATTAATGAAATGGGTTATTTTCTATCACACATGTGTATTTAGTGTCTGTGATACATCCTTTGAGTTAATGGTAATGATAATTCATATTTTCAAGAGTTGAAAATTTAAGACATGAATAATCATTATTAACTCATAAACAGCTCCCGACCATAGGATCATCACGAGGATGGTGATTAATCCGGAAGGTTGGTGTACGATCGCTTCTCTTTAGTAGATGAGTCTTGAGTCTACGGTGTGGAGACACCGGAGCGAGAGTACAGGTACTCGTTAGAGAACGAGGGCACTGAGCGTGACCACCTCGAGTAGTCATTAGGGAGTCTACCTTCTCGTCAATGACTGACTCGATGCTGCAGTAGTGTGTCTGGTTCTTTGACCTGAGATGCATCGGCAGTTCACCTTGAGGGTGTTATAGTTTGACTACACCATTACTCGGTCTCCTAGCCATATGGAACCCTGAGGTGTATGTTGGCTGTGACATGTTCATTGTAGGAACTGGATTGCATCAAGATGGGATCTATCTACCTCGGTGGTAGAGGAGTAGCCCTATGATGATCATGAGAATCAAGTCCAGAAATCCATGGCCATGGTAGAGTGAAATAATAGAAAGAGTTTCTATTTAGATTTTCACATTGGACTCGAATCGAATGATTACATCATATGACAGAGACTAGGGTTTGACGAGTTCACCTTAACCCTAATCTGATCGGGGCTCAAGATAGAAGAACTTAATCACACAGGTAGCTGCACCAAGAGGTTCGCATTCAGCTCTGATGGGTTGCCACCATATACTGCTAGGTGTCACTGGTGGATTTTGGGAGCAATTAGAATGATTTAGATGATCGATCATTCTGGTTGTTCGAATCAGAAGAGTTCTGATCCATCGAAAGGAGTTTCGATGATGTCTATGATAGAGATCATGACATATCCCATTACCATACAGAACTGAACCTAACTGGGTCACACAAACAAGGGTTTGAATCTGGTGATCATCAATTGAACTGATCTAGTTCAATTGATCTGAATGAGATTCAATTAGGTTCAAGGAAATCGTGCTAGCACTCGATTGAACCTAACGTTCTTCTTTTACTATCATAAATAAGTTGTCCTGACTGAGCCAAAGGAGTTTGTGCTCAATCAGAGGCCTTCATATGGTCTGACTGGAGGTTGTCCAAGTCAGAATAGGTTGTCTTATTTGTAAGACATTACCTGCCATTTTTGGTCACCTGCCATTTCTTGTTCTTTGACTTTGGTCAAAAGTCTACCTTTGACTGGTCAAACGTTGACCATTGACCCTTTGACTTTTGACCACATGTCATGCACCTATTGGAGAGCTGGTGGGGGCCTTGTCCCCCTGCCAGAACCTGGCAAGGAGAAGGGCGCACGCCAAGGGTGGCGTGAGCCCAAGTAGGAGGCGCCTAGGAGTCCTTGTTGGACAAGGACTCCACCTCCCTTTAGGATTCCAATTAGAGTTCTACTAAGAATCCAGTTTGACTGGTCTTAGGCGCCCTCTAAGGAGGAATCCAGGGGTCTCTTTTTCAACCAATCAGATTTAGATCTGATTTCACAAAGGGTTGTGATTGGTTGAGAGGAAGAGGAGTTGGATCACAAGCTTAGGTCTATAAATAAGACCCTGCGCCCAACCCTAATCCTAAAAAGTCTTATTGAAAGAGATTTCCCACGTCCAAGGCTGCCTCTCCCCTCCTTCTCCATGCCATACTCTCTTCTCCCCTTGCTCTCCACGTCCAAAAGTGTTTTGGACTTAGTTTGGTGCGATTCAGATCAAGGAAAGGCGATCAAAAGCAAGAAGGCTGCGCTGCTGCAAAAGGACGACTGCAGATCTTCAAAAGAGTTTTGAAGATCCTCCAGATCAGATCCAGATCTGATTTTTGGAGGTGTGATAGAGAAGAAGAGGATTCTCCAGATCCAACCCGAGTGGATACCGGTAGAGGCCAGGCGCTTGCGTGGCTAAGATCCAGAACCTTCCGCTGCAATCAGGATCATCTACAGGGTAATAGGATTACCCAAATCAGGTAAATTAAATTTGATTTAATTTATCTTATTTTATTTTATTTATTAAAATAATAAGAATCAGATCTGAAACATATCAAGATCTGATTAAGATCAAGAGAAAATTTTTGAAATATATCTCTTGATCTAATCAGATCTGGACGAACCTGGACCGGGAAATCAGGATTTCCCTTCAACTGGTATCAGAGCCATGGTTCTAAAATTGTTTAGATCTGATTTTAATTTTATTTTAATTAAAAATAATGTGATTTCAGATGTCACATGAGATGTGATCAGATCTGAAATCAGAAAAATTAAAATTAAATGATTTGGATCTAAGAACATGAAGATATGCATGACTAGTTCTAGAATAGAATAGTTCTATAGAATAGTTTTGCATGTCTTTGATTTAATCTGATTAAATCATATTTTAGATCTTCTTATTTACTATTTTCTGATATTATAAGTGTTATAATAACATCTGATAAACAGCAAATAAAAATTATTTAATTTTAAATATCATATGAGATATGATAGATGCATGACTAGACTAGTTGTAGAATAGTTCTACATAATTGTCTAGATTAGAATTTATTTTGATTAGATCAATTTAAATCTAATTTTTTAGATTATTATGTGATAATTTAGATCTGAAAACATGCATGATTTGATACATGAGATGTATGCAAAATATGCCTTGATTAGATCTAAATTTGTATATGAGATATATGATATAGATCTATAATTGTTTTGTAGTATTGAATGTTCCTGATTAAGGCGTTCCTCTTGGCCGTCCGGTCATAAGAACGAAGAAGGGTTTAAAGGCCCTCTCTTCCCATTCGATGGGGTGTTCTTATGACGTGTAGGGGTGCTGCGTGTTCGTCCTTAATCAGAAACCCAAAACTTACTTTCTGCAAAACCCTAGATCCTGAAACCCTAGGATTTATTGTGCATATTTTGTTTATGAACCCAACTTAATTAAGAATTAAGTTTATGGAATATTAATTAGGTCTAAAATTGAGAATTTCAGATCTAAGACATATTCATAATACTGGGTTCGGGCTTGGGTAGCTCAATTAGGTCTAAGCGGTTGATCAAACCGAATCAAGAGTTGGTTAGATGGGATCAACAATGCTTAAATTGACCAGCCTAATAGGATTAAGTCTGGGTCAAGATCGAGTCACGATCAAGCAAGACCTAATTAGGCTCAGAGGTTAGAGTCTGGATTGTAGGCTAACCCAATTGGTTCTGACTCAACAATTTGGTGTCTAAGGTAAGTTTGGCACAGACGACCGACTGGTTTTTAATTGGAAGCTACTCGACCTGAATGCGTTCTTGTGCGAGTTAACGGCATATTCCTTCCACCGGTCTCACTTACCTGGCCATATCTGTTGACACAGTTCTGATCTGAGGTGGTCAATAATCCGAGCTGACCCATGCCACTAGGTTAGTCATAATTGTTATGACTAAGCCAAGTCTAGTTTAATGAGACCTGAATCAATTCTCCCTAAGAAAAGATTAAGTCCGAGGTCTTCCACCATTGTAGACGTGCGGGCCCTTCCCGGGGTTGATTGTTCTCGGCTGGATACAGTGGCTCAGTTGCACCGGGAAGACGCAACCATGTCTATTAGGCATTGGATGCTATGGGCTGGAGGATGAGTTGGGCTCAATATTTTGGATACGGTGAGAGACCCAATTAGGAACCCAGTCTATGCAAATGGTGGGTCTGACTTAACTAAGGAGTGGATCAATATTCCGGATACGGTGAGATTCATGAATTAGAGACCAAGTTTGGGTGCACCATGATTAGAGAATCATTGAACAAGAGTTGTTCACTCATTGGCTAACCCATCACCAATAACTGTTAGGTGAGGTGATGAGTCAGTTGGTGAGACCGCACCACCCACTAGAAATCATCAATCGCGGAGATTTTCGCATCTCTACAGAGGGAGTGTAGGGATCCGAGAAAATAGTGGGAGCTAATTTGTTTAAAAATAAAATCCCTAAACAAATTGGTCAAGTCAAAATTACAGTATCTAACTAGAATCTTTGACTCTCTACAGGAAAATGTCTGCGTCCAACCCACTGGCACGTATCCTAGACACACATAGACTGACTGGACCCAATTATAAAGATTGGCTCAGGAACT
>QRFJ01001952.1:58095-105845 GCA_006176705.1 Cocos nucifera | reverse complement strand
TCCATCCGCACATTGCTTGCTATTGCAGCCTATTTCGATTATGAAATATGGCAAATGGACGTGAAAAACGGCATTCCTAAATGGATATCTTGAGGAAGATATCTATATGGAACAGCCGCTAGGTTTCACATCCAGTGATACTGATCACAAGATTTGCAAGCTGCAAAGGTCCATATATGGACTTAAGCAAGCATCTCGGAGCTGGAACACTCGTTTCAATGATGTGATCAAAAAATTTGGTTTCATCAAAAATGAAGAGGAACCATGTGTTTTCAAAAGGATCAGTGGGAACGCTGTTGTCTTCCTCGTATTGTACGTGGATGACATCCTCCTTATTGGGAATGATATTCCCATGTTGACATCAGTCAAGATATGGTTGTCCAAGGAATTCTCCATGAAAGACCTAGGTGAAGCATCCTTTATTCTAGGAATTAAGGTCTATAGGGATAGACCGAATAGGATGCTAGGACTTTCACAGAAGATGTACATAGAGGAAGTACTAAAGAGGTTTAGTATGGAAAACTCTAAGAGGGGATTAATACCCTTCAGACATGGTATTCATCTTTCCAAGAAGATGTGCCCCAGCACACCTGAGGAAATAGAACGCATGAGCAAGATCCCTTATGCTTCTGCAATAGGGAGCCTCATGTATGCCATGCTATGTACACGACCTGATATAGCCCATGCTGTGAGTGTCACAAGCAGATATCAGTCAAATCCAGGTGAAGAACACTGGACTTCTGTGAAATGTATCCTTAAGTACTTGAGAAGAACTAAGGATATGATGTTGGTCTTTGGTAATGGAGAACTCCAAGTTCAGGGATACACAGACTCGGACTTCATGTCCGATATAGATGATCGAAAGTCGACATCTGGAAGTCTGTTTGTGTGCAATGGTGGAGCTGTCAGCTGGAAGAGTTCCAAGCAAACTGTGATAGCAGATTCCACCATGGAAGCAGAATATATAGCTGCATCAGAGGCTGCAAAGAAAGCGTTCTGGTACAAGAAGTTTGCTGCAGAAATTGGAGTAATGCCATCAGATGCCATTCCTCTTTACTGCGACAACAATGGCGCCATAGCCCTTGCTAAGGAGCCGAGGTCTCACCAGAAGTCCAAGCACATTGAGCGGCAATATCATCTCATCCGCGATTACCTTGAGAAAGGTTACGTTGAGGTCAAGAGAGTCAACTCCGCAGATAATGTGGCAGACCCACTGACAAAGCCATTGGGCCAGCAGAAGATCGAAGCCCACCTTGAGAAGATGGGACTTAGACTTGTAGCCAATTGGCTTTAGGACAAGTGGGAGATTGTTAGATATATGTGCCCTAGAAGCCAGAATTGGCTGACACTTGTAATACACTTCTAGGGGCAAAATTGTAATTTTGACTATAATTAATGAAAATGGGTTATTTTCTATCACACATGTGTATTTAGTGTCTGTGATACATCCTTTGAGTTAATGGTAATGATAATTCATATTTTCAAGAGTTGAAAATTTAAGACATGAATAATCATTATTAACTCATAAACAGCTTCCGACCATAGGATCATCACGAGGATGGTGATTGATCCGGAAGGTTGGTGTACGATCGCTTCTCTTTAGTAGATGAGTCTTGAGTCTACGGTGTGGAGACACCGGAGTGAGAGTACAGGTACTCGTTAGAGAACGAGGGCACTGAGCGTGACCACCTCGAGTAGTCATTAGGGAGTCTACCTTCTCATCAATGACTGACTCGATGCTGCAGTAGTGTGTCTGGTTCTTTGACCTGAGATGCATCGGCAGTTCACCTTGAGGGTGTTATAGTTTGACTACACCATTACTCGATCTCCTAGCCATATGGAACCCTGAGGTGTATGTTGGCTGTGACATGTTCATTGTAGGAACTGGATTGCATCAAGATGGGATCTATCTACCTCGGTGGTAGAGGAGCAGCCCTATGATGATCATGAGAATCAAGTCCAGAAATCCATGGCCATGGTAGAGTGAAATAATAGAAAGAGTTTCTATTTAGATTTTCACATTGGACTCGAATCGAATGATTACATCATATGACAGAGACTAGGGTTTGACGAGTTCACCTTAACCCTAATCTGATCGGGGCTCAAGATAGAAGAACTTAATCACACAGGTAGCTGCACCAAGAGGTTCGCATTCAGCTCTGATGGGTTGCCACCATATACCGCTAGGTGTCACTGGTGGATTTTGGGAGCAATTAGAATGATTTAGATGATCGATCATTCTGGTTGTTCGAATCAGAAGAGTTCTGATCCATCGAAAGGAGTTTCGATGATGTCTATGATAGAGATCATGACATATCCCATTACCATACAGAACTGAACCTAACTGGGTCACACAAACAAGGGTTTGAATCTGGTGATCATCAATTGAACTGATCTAGTTCAATTGATCTGAATGAGATTCAATTAGGTTCAAGGAAATCATGCTAGCACTCGATTGAACCTAACGTTCTTCTTTTACTATCATAAATAAGTTGTCCTTACTGAGCCAAAGGAGTTTGTGCTCAATTAGAGGTCTTCATATGGTCTGACTGGAGGTTGTCCAAGTCAGAATAGGTTGTCTTATTTGTAAGACATTACCTGCCATTTTTGGTCACCTGCCATTTCTTGTTCTTTGACTTTGGTCAAAAGTCTACCTTTGACTGGTCAAACATTGACCATTGACCCTTTGACTTTTGACCACATGTCATGCACCTATTGGAGAGCTGGTGGGGGCTTGTCCCCCTGCCAGAACCTGGCAAGGAGAAGGGCGCACGCCAAGGGTGGCGTGAGCCCAAGTAGGAGGTGCCTAGGAGTCCTTGTTGGACAAGGACTCCACCTCCCTTTAGGATTCCAATTAGAGTTCTACTAAGAATCCAGTTTGACTGGTCTTAGGCACCCTCTAAGGAGGAATCCAGGGGTCTCTTTTTCAACCAATCAGATTTAGATCTGATTTCACAAAGGGTTGTGATTGGTTGAGAGGAAGAAGAGTTGGATCACGCTTAGTCTATAAATAAGACCCTGCGCCCAACCCTAATAAAAAGTCTTATTGAATGAGATTTCCCACACCCCAAGGCTGCCTCTCCCCTCCTTCTCCACGCCATAGTCTCTTCTCCCCTTGCTCTCCACGTCCAAAAGGGTTTTGGATTTAGTTTGGTGCGATTCAGATCAAGGAAAGGCGATCAAAAGCAAGAAGGCTGCGCTGCTGCAAAAGGACGACTGCAGATCTTCAAAAGAGTTTTGAAGATCCTCCAGATCAGATCCAGATCTGATTTTTGGAGGTGTGATAGAGAAGAAGAGGTTCTCCAGATCCAACCCGAGTGGATACCGGTAGAGGCCAGGCGCTTGCGTGGCTAAGATCCAGAACCTTCCGCTGCAATCAGGATCATCTACAGGGTAATAGGATTACCCAAATCAGGTAAATTAAATTTGATTTAATTTATCTTATTTTATTTTATTTGTTAAAATAATAATAATCAGATCTGAAACATATCAAGATCTGATTGAGGTCAAGAGAAAAAAATTTTTGAAATATATCTCTTGATCTAATCAGATCTGGACGAACCTGGACCGGGAAATCAGGATTTCCCTTCAATAACTAGATCATAGCCTCCCATTAAGTTGAGTGATAATGAGTCCATTAGTTTAATAATCATTGGAGGCCAAGGCCTGGTGCTAATTGACTAATTGAATTATCATTCATAATATGATGATTTGATTGTGTCTTTCTAATGGTGGTCAGATTGGCCGACCAAAGTCAGGCCTGATCATTTATTGGCTAGATGTACCAAATATGCTCATGTTAATGGTTGGACCTAACAGAACCTTTTTAGTAGAGGCCAAAGCCTACTGATTAGATTTTCATGGCAAAATTAATATTACCAAAAATTGTTTAGAGAAATAATTGATTATGAACCAACTCATAGATGCACATGGGTTGACCGACCAAAGTCAGGCTTGTATGTAGTCTATGTGGATTTTAGTACCCACTAAGAAATTAAGATAATTTCTCAAATTGGAGGTAGAGGCCATCAGTTTGTATAAAATAGTGAAAAAATCTTTAGACTAAAGTCTGAGTCTTTAGGATAAATAATTCATATACTAATTAGATTTAGTTTTTCTTTTTTGTGTAGCTATGGCCACTACTCTGTTTCTCCGATTATTGTTAGACAATGATAAATTAATGGGACCTAACTTCAATAGCTGATATTGAAAATTGAAAATCATCCTAAAGCAAGAGCAGATCCTATATATTTTGATGAATCAGGCACCTGAGGAGCCAGCTCCGAATGCTAGAGGCATGCTTCGAGACACTTACAAAAGTGGCTCAATGGCCGCACCACCATTCCATAGGAAAACCATGGTACCGCTAGGACGCACATCATTCTACCATCACAAGCCCTGATACCATATTGTAGAAGCCCCTGATCTTTAGTATAGACCTGAAGAGACCTATGACGTTCTCATTGGGCAACAAACCACTGATCCACCATCTGGATATCTGATGGGGCACCTCCCTCCTAGGGCTTGAGGGAGACGCCCCCCCTCTCTAGGGCTTCTTCAGGAATCCTGGGGTGGCAATGCTAAAGAGAAGAGAGAAGAAAGATTGAGAGAGAAAAGATCTATATTCCAATGCCTAATGAAATCCTAATACATCCTATGTATTTATACATAGATATTAGGTCCGACCAAAATCTCTCCTAACTAACCCAATACATGAAAGCATTTATCGAGCCCATATACACCCATATCTCCCATGCTCTCATTTTCTGGATCTAAACCCGACCCATACATGAGTTAGCCTCCTTAAGATCTTATTGGACCAGGCCTTAAGACCCCTTGGATTAAACCCAATCCAAGACCAAATAGAAAACTCCATCTAGTTCTATTTGCCACTACCGAGCCGACTTTGTCAAAAGCCAAGCTAGCTCAGTCTCAGCCCGACCTTGCTCGACTGCATATTCAGGTCAGCCCACTTGTGTGTCAGCCCCTTATCTTAGCGATTCTTCTCCTAGCTTTGGTCCTTTGCTCCACCTTGTGTCCCAAGTCTCTAGAGCACCTACCAAATCCCTCAAGGTCCTCACACCTAAATCTCAAGTCCATTTAGGGCTACAAGCCACCTTCACCTAGGACAACTCATGTCCTAGCCCTAGGACTCATACCTATCCTAGACTCTCCAGAGCTAACACCCTAGCTCCTCCTATGGCCTTCCAAGGCTTGGGAGCACCACAAATCCTAACAATCTCCACCTTGATACCCCAAGCCTTGGCAAATCTCTAGCAATGCCCTCCTGCATGATCCTGTTATCGCTGTGCATCCTGATAGCCTCTTATGCAAACATCACTTCCACCAATCCTCTTCAACTATTGTGCATCCATGGAGACCTTTGGGATGACCATCTCCACCATTGAAGACCTTGGTTTGCTCCTCTGCACCACCCTAAAAATTGTAGGAACCCTTCTGCTTGGCAGCTGCATCAATTGCTCTAGACTTTTCTTGAGATCCCGTAGCATTCTTGTACTAGCACTCGTTGCATATCCTAAGATGGTTTCCTTAGAACTTCACCAGTCTTTCCCACATATATCGCTCCACCTGAAATTGTGCATCTCTGGTGCTGGTGCTAGAATTTTGGTCCTCCTACACTCCTCCACTCTAAACTTGTATCACATTTCTACCGATCAAGCCGCCTCTGCCAGGTGCTCCACCTAAAATCGAGGTCCAAATGATGCTGCAGAAGTCCTGACTCTATAACCAAGTCATCTGAGGCCAACCACTCAATGCTGCACTATTGAGCCTAGCGCTGCACCTCGATCACCATCGCTGCTCTTTCAGACACTCTGCACTCCATAGATCCATCCAAAGCCATCTTGGATACCTCTGCTGAAGGAAAAATCCAGATATCCTGGGTTAGATTCATTTAGATCTGATTGGATCAAGAGAAATATTTCAAAAATTTTTATTTTGAATCCAAATCAGATCTGAGATATTTCAGATCTAATTTTATAGATCTAATAAAATAAAATAAAAGTAAATTAAATCTAATTTAATTTTATACTTTATATTGGATAATTAGATTATCCTATGATGATTCTGCTGATTGTCTGAGGTTCGGGATCTAGCCATGCAACTGCCTGGCCTCTATCGGTATCCACTCAGACTGAATCTGAAGATCTTCTTCTTTTTTATCACCTCTCCAAATATCAGATCTGAATCTAATTTAGAAGATCTTCAAAACTCTTTTTGAAGATCTAGAATCATCTCTTACAGCAGTACTGCCTTCTTCCTTTCTTGTCACCTTTCTCTTGCCTGGATCGCACCAAACTGGAGCCCAAATCCCCTTGGGCATGGAGAGGAGAGAGGGGACCTAAAGATGGCATGGAGGAGGGAGAGGGGCAGCCTTATGGTATGGGTTATTGGAGATCTTCTCTGAAGCTTGGCGCAGATAGGGTTTTTATAGACCCTACTGCGCCATGCAATGCCACATCATCCCGGCCAATCACATCGCTTCATGCAATCAGATCTAAATTTGATTGGTGGGATGACATCACCTGATCTAATTAGATGAGAGCCCCTCTTAATCATCCTTAAATGGTGCCTAAGACTGGTCAAAGTCTATTCCTTGGCACCACCTAAGTAGATACCCTGAAGTAACTGAAGTCCCATCTGTATGGGACTCCAGATGCCTCTATCCATGGGCGCACGCCTCCCTAGGCATGTGCCTCTGGTTCACCTACTTTTTAGTAGGTTTACTAGTCCAAAATAAATTTTATATGGATGCATGACACATGGGCAGATGTCTAAGTGTCAAAGATCAACGTTTGACCAAAATCAAAAGACAAGAATTAGTAGGTAACGAAAAATGGCCGGTGTTGTCTCAAATTTATCTCATAAATTAAGATAATCCTTTTTTGATTTGGACAAGCTTCAGTCAAACCAAATAAAGATATCTGAGTGAGCATAAACTCATTTGGCTCAGTTGAGACAACTTTTAATGATTGTAGAAGGAGAACGTTAGGCTCAATCGTGTGCTAGCACGATTTTTTTGAACCTAATTGAATCTAATTCAAATCAATTGAACTGGATTAGTATAATTGGTGATATCCAGATCCAAAATCTTATTTATGTATTTCAGTTAGATTCAGTTCTATATGGTAATGGGATATGTCAAGATCTCTATTATCGACATCATCGAAATACCTTTCAATGGATCAGAATTTTTCTGATTCAGACAACTAGAATGATCGATCATCCAAATCATTCTAATTGCTCCCAAAATCCATCAGTGACACCTAATAGTATATGGTGGCAACCCATCAAAATTGAAAATGAACCTCTCAGTGTAGCTACCTATGTGATTAAGTTCTTCTATCTTGAGCTCTGATCAGATTAGGGTTAAGGTGAACTCGTCAAACCCTAATTTTTGTCATATGATTTAATCATTTGATTTAAATCCGATGTGAAAATCTTAATAGAAACTCTTTCTATTATTTCACTCTATCATAGCCGTGGGCTTATGAACTTGATTCTCATGATCATCATAGGACTACTCCTCATCCATCGAGATAGATAGATTCCCTCTTGGTGCAATCCAATTCCTACAATAAATATGCTATAGCCAACATACACCTTAGGGTTTCGAATGGCTAAAAGACCAAGTTATGGTGTAGTCAAACTATAACATCCTCAAGTTGAACTGCCAATACACCTCAGGTCAAAGAACCAGACACACCACTGCAGCTTTGAGCCAGTCATCGACGAAAAGGTGGACTTTCTTATGACTGCTCGAGGTGGTCACTCTCAATGCCTTCGTTCTCTAACGAGTACCTGTACTCTCACTCCGATGTCTCTACACCGTAGACTTAAGACTCATCTACTATAAAGAAGTAATTGTACACCAACCTTCTAGATCAGTCACCATCCTCATGATGATCCTACAATTAGGAGCATTTTATGAGTTAATAACAAAAATTCATGTCTTAAATTTTCAACTCTTGAACATAAGAATTATCATTACCATTAACTCAAGAAATGTATCATAGATACTAAATACACATTTATGATAGAAAATAATCTATTTTATTATTTATAGTCAAAATTATAATTTTATCCTTAGAAGTATATTACAAATATCAGTCAATTCTGACTTCTAGAGCACACATATCTAACAAACTTCCACTTGACCTAAAGCTAATTGGCTACAAATCTAAGTTCCATCTTCTCAAGGTGGGCTTCGATCTTCTACTGGCCCAATGGCTTTGTGAGTGGGTCCATCACATTGTCTGCGGAGTCGACTCTCTTGACCTCGACGTAACCCTTCTCGAGGTAATCATGGATGAGGTGGTATCACTGCTCAATGTGCTTGAATTTCTGGTGAAATCTCGACTCCTTAGCAATGGCTATGGTGCCATTGTTGTCGTAGTATAGAAGAATGGCATCTGATGGCATCACTCTGATCTCTACGGCAAACTTCTTATACCAGAATGCCTTCTTCATAGCTTCTAACGCAGCAATGTATTCTACTTCCATAGTGAAATTTGCTATCACTGTCTGCTTGGAACTCTTCCAACTGATAGCTCCATCATTACACACAAATAGACTCCCAGATGTCAACTTTCTACATCAGACATAAAATCTGAGTCTGTATATCCCTGGACTTGGAGTTCTCCATTACCAAAAATCAACAACATATCCTTAGTTCTTCTCAAGTACTTAAGAATACAGTTCAGAGAAGTCCAGTGTTCTTCATCTGGATTCGATTGATATCTGCTCGTGATACTCATAGCATGGGCTATATCAGGTCGTGTACATAACATGGCATACATAAGGCTCCCTATTGCTGAAGCATAAGGGATCTTGCTCATGCATCCTATTTTCGTAGGTGTGCTAGGGCACATCTTCTTGGAAAGATGAATACCATGTCTGAAGGATACCAAACCTCTCTTAGAGTTTTTCATGCTATCTTTAGCACTTCCTCTATGTACATCTTCTATGAAAGTCCTAGCATCCTATTCGGTCTATCTCTATAGATCTTAATTCCTAAAATAAAGGATGCTTCTCCTAGGTCTTTCATGGAGAATTCTTTGGATAACCACATTTTAACTGTGGTCAACATGGGAATATTATTTTCAATAAGGAGGATATCATCCACATACAATACAAGGAAGACAACAGCTCTCCCACTGACATTTTTGAAAATACATAGTTCCTCCTCATTCTTAATGAAACCAAACAATTTGATCACATCATTGAAATGAGTATTCCAACTCCGAGATGCTTGCTTAAATCCATATATGGACCTTTGCAGCTTGCATACCTTGTGATCAGTATCATTGGATGTGAAACCTAGTGATTATTCCATATAGATATCTTCCTCAAGATATCCATTTAAGAATGTCATGTTCACGTCCATTTGCCATATTTCATAATCAAAATAGGCTGCAATAGCAAGCAATGTGCGAATGAATTTTAGCATAGCTACTGACGAAAAGGTATCTCGATAGTCAATGCCTTCACATTGACTATATCCTTTTGCCACTAATCTATCTTTGAATATCTCTATATTTTCATCTACACCAATCTTTCTCTTGTAGATCCATTTACACCCAATAGGTACTATACCTTCTGGTGGATCTACCAAGGTCCAGACTTGGTTTGAGTGCATCGAGTCAATTTCTAACTTCATTGCCTCTAACCATTTCTCGAAGTCGATATCCGATATCGCCTCATTAAAGGTTTTGGGATCATCACCATGAACCCCATTACCTATGAGGAATATTTTCTCTATTTTCTCTAAAATAGTACCAAAGTACCTCTCAGGGGGATGAAAAACCCTTTCCGATCTACAAGGTGGAGGTAGTGATTGCATTGGCTCAACTTGATTTGGTTCCATTTGGTCCTTAGTTCGTTGCTCTTGTGAGACTTTCTCATCGAGCTTGATCTACTTTCCAATGCCGCTATCTTGAATAAACTATTTTTCAAGAAAGATGGCATGTCGACTCATAATCACATTGTGATCTTCTGAAATGTACAAATAATATCCTAATGACTCTTAGGATATCCTATAAATCAAGCTCTAAAGGACCTAAAGTCTAACTTGTTTACTTATTGTCTTTTGACATGAGTCGGACAACCCCAAATTCTGAGATGACTCAGACTTAGTTTCTTACCATGCCATATCTCATACAGTGTGGTAGGAATAGGTTTAGAAAGAACCCTATTCAGTAAGTATATTGCAGTTAACAAATAGTGTCCTCAAAGAAAATCAGGAAGGTCTGTGAAGCTCATCATGGATTGGACCATATCTAATAGGGTCCGGTTCCTCCATTCTAAAACCCCATTGAGTTGAGGTGTTCCAGATGGAGTCCATTGAAAGACTATGCTATTTTTCTTCAGATAGTTTAGGAATTTCCAACTAAGGGATTCACCTCCTCAATCTGATCGAAGAACCTTAATGAATTTTTTAGTTTGCTTTTCTACTTCATGTCTGAATTTTTTGAACTTTTGAAAAGCTTCAGACTTGTGTCTCATAAGATACACATACCCATACCTAGATAAATCATCGATAAAGGTTATGAAGTAGACAAAGTTGCCTCTAGCCAGCACATCAAATGGGCCGCATACATCAGTATATACTAGGGCAAGAAGATCCATGGCCCTTTCCTCATGTCCTACAAAAGGAAGCTTAGTCATTTTGCCATGAAGATAAGATTCATAAATTGGATATGACTCAGAAGTCAACAGACTCAATAGTCCAATTTTTTCCAATTTTCTTAATCCTATCTTCTGCTATATGACCTAGTCTACGTGCCATAGATACCTATCATTTGGACTATCCCTAGGTCATTTCATGGTATTCACATTTTGCTATATTAAAATAGATATATCAATATGTAACTGGTAAGACCATTAATAAGGAAACCACTTACAATTTTATTTCTTTCATAAAGAATGTTATAATGGTCCTTAAGAAAACTAATTACACAGCCTTCTAGTGCTAGTCATGAAACAGAAATCAAATTCCTACTTACTGCAGACACATAATAATAATCTTTTAATACTAAGTCTAAACCAGGTGGTAGTCGAAGAGATATATTTCTATGGCCATGGTAGCAATTCTTGCTTCATTTTTTATGCGTAGGATCATCTCACCATCCCTCAGCCTCCTGCTATCCTCAAGACGCTGCATGGAAGTGCATAAATGAGCACTAAAACTAGAGTCAAGCACCCAACTGGATGCAAAAGAAGCCATAAGGTTAGACTCAATAACGAGCATACCTCTAAAAGGACCTACCTCCTTATTCTTCAGATGGCCAGATAAGTAGGATAAATTCTGCTTTCAGTGGCCATCATTATTGCAAACGGAAATACTTTTCTTTATCAAACGGCCTTCTTCTTCAACTCTGTCTTTTTCTTCTTTACCTCCTTCCACCTTCTGCATTTTTTACAAACTTCTTCTCTTTCCAAAAGATTTTCTCTTGAAAGAAGTCTGTTCATAGCAAGCACTGAGCCTTTAGAACCTTTCATAGAAAGCTCAGTAGTAACCAGCATGTTCATAAGTTCGATCAGAAAATTTTGATGTTTATGCATATGGTAGTTCATGATGAACTATCCATATGCATCAATCAAAGATTGCAGAATTATATCATTCTGCAAATCCAGATCCAACTTCACTCCAAAATTCTCAAGCTCTTTCAAATTCTTGATCATCATCAGACAATGATCTTGGACTGACTGTCCATCGCATATTTTAGCCTTGAATAGTCATTTTATGACTTGATACTTGGCTACACAACTCTGTTCACCAAACATCTCTCATAAGTGAGCCAACATTTAGTAGACAGTTCTGATATCTTCATGTTGGCACTGAAGCTCATCAGACATCGATCCCAACATGTAGTATCTATTCTTATTATCTTTGTCCATCCACTTGTCAAGAGATGCTCTCTATTCAGCAGATGAATGAGCTGGTAAGGTGGGAGGGTCCTGGTCCAATACATGAGTTAACTTCTCAAAATCCAAAATAATTTTGAAGTTCTGGAGTCAATTCTTGTAATTAGGTTTGGTCAGTCTATGTGTGTCCAAGATTCCTATTAGTGAATTGGATGCAGACATTTTTTCTGTAGAGAGTTAAAGTTTCTAGTTTGATATTGTAATTAAGACTTGACCAATTTGTTTAGAGATTTTATTTTTAAACAAATTAGACCCCACTATTTTCTCAGATCCCTACACTTTCTCTGTAGAGATGCAGAAATATCCATAATTAATGATTTCTAGTGGATGGTGCGGTCCCACCAACTGACTCATCACCTCACCTAATAATTATTGGTGATGGATTAGCCAATGAGTAAACAACTCTTGTTCTATGATTTTCTAATCATGATGCATCCAAACTTGGTCTCTAATTCATGAATCTCACCGTGCCCAAAATATTGATCCACTCCTTAGTTAAGTCAGACCCACCATTTACATAGGTTGGATTCCTAATTGAGTCTCTCATCGTATCCAAAATATTGAGCCCAATCCATCCTCCAGTCCGTAGCATCCAATGCCTAATAGACATGGTTGCATCTTTTCGGTGCAACTGAACCACTATAACCAGCCGAGAACAATCAACCCTAAGAAGGATCCGCACATCTACAATGGTGGAAGATCTTAGACTTAATCTTTTCTTAGGAAGATTTGATTCAGGTCTCATTAAACTAGACTTGACATAGTCATAACCATTATGACTAACCTAGTGACATGGGTTAGCTCAAATTATTGGCCACCTCAGATCAGGACTGAGCCAATAAATATAGTCAGGTAAGTGAGACCAGTGGAAGGGATATGCCATTAACTCGACAAGAATGCATTCGAGTCAAGTAGCTCTCAATTAAAAATCATTCGATCGTATCTGCCAAACTTACCTTAGGCACCAAATTATTGAGCCAGAATCAATCGAGTTAGCCTACAACCAAACTCTAACCATTGAGCCTAATTAGGTCTTAGCTTGATCGATCACTCATGTGACTCGATCTTAACCCAGACTTAATCCTATTAGGCCGTTCAATTTAAGCACTGTTGATCCCCTCTAACCAACTCTTGATTCGATTTGATCAACCGCTTAGACCTAATTGAGCTACCCAAGCCCAAACCCAATTTTATGAATATATCTTAGATCTAAAATTCTCAATTTTAGTCCTAACATATTTCATAATCTTAATTCTTAATTAAGTTTAGGGTTCACAAATAAAATATGTAAATAAAATTCTAGGATTTCAGGATCTAGGATTTTGTAGAAAATAAGTTCTTGATTTTTTATTAAGGATGATGCGCAGCACCCCTACACATTATAAGAACACCCCATCGAATGAGAGGAGAGGATATTTAAATCCTACTTTATTCTTATGACCGAACGACCAAGGAAAATGCCTTAATCAAAAATATAAGACTACAAAACTAGTTAGATCTACATCATATATCTCATATATAAAAATTGATCTAACTTTAAACATATTTTGCATACATCTCATGTATCATATCATGCATATTTTTAGATCTGAATTATCTCATAATTATCTAAAAAATTAAATTTAAATTGATCACATCAAAATAAATTCTATTCTAGATAATTATGTAGAACTATTCTACAACTAGTCTAAATATGCATTCATCATATCTCATATGAACCAAAAATTAAATAATTTTATTTACTATTTTTTAGATCTTATTATAATATTTATAACATTAAAAAATAGTAAATAAATTAATCTAAAATTATAATTTAATCAAATTAAATTATGATCATGTAAGACTATGTATAGAACAATTCTATTTTACAACTAGTCATGCATCTTATAAAATTTAGATCTAAATTATTTAATTTTAATTTTTCTAATTTTTGATCTAATCACATCTCATGTGACATATAAAATCATCTAATTATTAGATTAAAATTAGATCTAAATTATTTATAGAAATCTAGCTCTGATACCAGTTGAAGGGAAAATTCAGATTTTTTGGATCAGATTCGTTCAGATCTGATTGGATCAAGAGAGATATTTCAAAAATTTTTCTTTTAAATCCAAATTAGATCTGAGATATTTCAAATTTGATTTTATAGATTTAATAAAATAAAATAAAAGTAAATTAAATCTAATTTAATTTTATATCTTTCGTTGGATAATCAGATTATCCTGTGATGATCCTGCTGATTGCCTGAGGTTTTGGATCTAGCCATGCAAGTTTCTAGCCTCTACCAGTATCCACTCGAGCTGAATCTGGAGATCTTCTCTTTCTTTATCACCTCTCTAAATATCAGATCTAGATCTGATTTAGAGGATCTTTAAAACTTCTTTTGAAGATCTAGAAATGTCTGTTGCAGCAATGCTGCCTTCTTCCTTTCTCATCATCTTTCTCTTACCTGGATCGCACCAAACTAGAGCCCAAATCCCCTTGGACATGGAGAGGAGAGAGGGGACCTAAAGATGGCATGGAGGAGGGAGAGGGATAGCCTTATGGCATGGGCTATTGGAGATCTTCTCTAAAGCTTGGCGCAGATAGGATTTTTATAGATCCTGCTGCGCCATGCAGTGCCACATCATCTTGATCAATCATGCCGTTTCATGCAATCAGATCTAAATTTGATTGGTGGGATGATATCACCTGATTCAATAAGATGAAAACTCCTCTTAATCATCCTTAGATGATGCCTAAGACCGATCAAAGTCTAATCCTTGGTGCCACCTAAGTAGATACCCTGAAGTAACTAAAGTCCCATCTGTATGGGACTCCAGGCGCCTCTATCCATGGGCGCATGCCTCCCTAGGCATGCACCTCTGATCCACCTACTTTTTAGCAGGTTGACTGGTCCAAAATAAATCTCCTATGGGTGCATGACACATGGGTAGATGTCTAAGTGTCAAAGGTCAACGTTTGACCAAAGTCAAAAGACAAGAATTAGCAGGTGATGAAAAATGGTAGGTGTTGTCTCAAATTTATCTCATAAATTAAGACAATCCTTTTCTAATCTGAACAAGCTCTAATCAGACCAAGTAAAGATATCTGAGTGATCACAAACTTATTTGGCTCAGTCGAGACAACTTTTAATGATTATAGAAGGAGAACGTTAGGCTCGATCGTGTGCTAGCACGATTTTCTTGAACCTAATTGAATCTAATTCAAATCAACTAAACTGGATTAGTCCAATTGATGATATCTAGATCCAAATTCTTATTTATGTGATCTAGTTAGGTTCGGTCTTGTATGGTAATGAGATATATCGCGATCTCTATCATCAACATCATTGAAACACCTTTCAATGGATCAGAACATTTTCGATTCAAACAATTAGAATGATCGATCATCCAAATCATTCTAATTGCTCCCAAAATCAATCAGTGACACCTAACAGTATATGGGACAACCCATCAAAATTGAAAATGAACCTCTCGGTGCAGCTACCTGTGTGATTAAGTTCTTCTATCTTGAGCTTCAATCAGATTAGGGTTAAGGTGAACTCATCAAATCCTAATTTTTGTCATATGATTTAATCATTTGATTTAAGTCCGATGTGAAAACCTTAATAGAAACTCTTTCTATTATTTTACTCTGCCATGGCCATGGGCTTACAAACTTGATTCTCATGATCATCATAGGGCTACTTCTCATCGATCGAGGTAGATAGATTTTCTCTTGGTGCAATCCAATTTCTACAATAAACATGCTATAACCAACATACACCTCAGGATTTTGAATGGTAAGAAGACCGAGTCATGGTGTAGTCAAACTATAACACCCTTAAGGTAAACTACCGATGCACCTCAGGTCAAAGAATCAGACACACCATTGCAGCTTTGAGCCAGTCATCGATAAGAAGGTAGACTTCCTTATGACTGCTCAAGGTGGTCATGCTCAGTGCCCTCATTCTCTAATAAGTATCTGCACTCTTGCTCCGATGTCTCTATATCGTAGACTCAAGACTCATCTACTATAAAGAAGCAATTGTACACTAATCTTTCGAATCAGTCACCATCCTCATGATGATCCTACGGTCATGAGCATTTTATGAGTTAATAACAAAAATTCATATCTTAAATTTTCAACTCTTGAAAATAAGAATTATCATTACCATTAACTCAAGGGATGTATCACAGACACTAAATACATATTTATGATAGAAAATAACCCATTTTATTATTTATAGTCAAAATACAATTTTGCCCCTAGAAGTGTATTACAACTGTCAGCCAAATCTGACTTCTAGGGCACACATATCTAACATTTGCAACCTGCAGACACCTCCAAAACCCAAGAGCTCATCCAACTCTTCTTCTTTAGCAACTGAACCCTAAGGAATTTCACCCTAGCTCTTCTCCTCTCCTGCCCCAGCACCAACCATCACTTCAATTGCACCCAAAGGAACATCCTCCACCTAAAGCATGATTCTTCCTAGTGCCCCTGCAGAAGATACCTAATCCACGACACTCCCAGCTACTAGATGCCACTGGCGCTCCCTGAGACCTATTTTCGATCTCCCTAAGATGCCCCTGACACACTTTACTATGATATCTTCCTCAGCTACTGCACCACCGAGCCTCTCTCAACCCTTGTGCCTCAAGGGAAGCGCTACTGCAGTACTCCAACGTTCCCTACCTCATCTCTGCACCATTCTACAGCCACCCAACCCTAACCTACTAGATCTCCATGGATCATTCATCTCCATCACCCTCAAGGCTTCGCAAATACATGCTCTAGTCGAACTGCTGAATGCATCCCCGACTACTTCCCTATTTTCCTATCATCGAAGAATGTATAGTCACTTCTTCAGCCTTTCCTCGACCATTACTCCTTGAAAAATCTCTCTTTATCCGCCAAACAGTCCCCCTACCCATCTTCCTAGAGAATCCTGTCACCCATCATACACCTTGATCTCTCCAACCAAGATCGATCAGAAAATCATGCACCCAAACCTTCCACCCCAAGAAAAAATCC
Organism: Cocos nucifera; assembly: GCA_006176705.1. Taxonomy (NCBI): domain Eukaryota; kingdom Viridiplantae; phylum Streptophyta; class Magnoliopsida; order Arecales; family Arecaceae; genus Cocos; species Cocos nucifera. Next base: position 88,877 of record QRFJ01001952.1, on the reverse strand, counting down.
ATCCCATCAATCCTCTCAGCCTCCACCTTCAACCTGTTGCTCTCAGTTGGCCAAACCATAGCAATAACAAAGGTAGATCTGAGACATACCATGAAATACTTATGCAGATTTCTAATTTCTTCCTGTATGACTTCTCATTCACCTCCATGCACCATCAAGCTCTGATACCAAATGTAGGTAAACTATGGTACCGCTCGAATGCACATCATCCTATACCACAAGCCCTGATACCATGTTATAGAAGCTCCTGATCTTTAGTATGGACCTGAAGAGACCTGTGACGTTCTCATTGGACAGCAAACCACTAATCCACCAAATGGATATGTGATGGGGTGCCTTCCTCCTAAGGCTTAAGGGAGATGCCCCCCTCTCTAGGACTTCTTCAGGAACCCTGAGGCAACAACACTAGAGAGAAGAGAGAAGAAAAATTGAGGGAGAAAAGATCTATATTTCAATGCGTAATGAATTCCTAATACATTCTATGTATTTATACATAGCTAGTAGATCCGACCAAAAACTCTTCTAGCTAACCCAATACATAAAATCACTCACCAAGCCTATGTACACCCATATCTCATATGCTCTCATCCCCTGGATCTAAACCCAACCCATACATGAGTTAGCCCCCTTAAAATCTTATTGGATCAGGCCTTAAGACCCCCTAGATTAAACCCAATCCAAGATCAAAAAGAAAATCCCATCCAGTTCTATTCACCACCATCGAGCTGGCTCTGTCAAAAGTCGAGCTGGCTCGACTGCATCTCATCCAAATCCTATCTTCTGTATGCCTAAGATAGCTGGCTCGACTGTGTCCTAAGCTGGCTCAGTCTTAGCCCAAGCCGGCTCGACTGCATATTCGAGCCAGTCCGCCACTATGTCAGCCCCTTGTCCTGACTGATTCTTCTACTGACTTTGGTCTTTTGCTCCATCTTGTGTCCTAGGTCTCCGAAGCACCAACCAAATCCCTTAAGGTCCTCACATCTAAACCTTAAGTCCGTGCTAGGCTATACACCATCTTCATTTAAGATAACTCCTGTCCTAGCCCTAGGACTCATATCTATCCTATACTCCCCAGAGCCAATGCCCTGATGTGAGAATTTTTGATGCTCCCAAGCCTTAGAAGGCCACAGGCAGAGCCAGGGTGAGGGCTCTGAGGAGGCTAGGATAAGTATGGTCTTAGGACTTGGACAGGAGTTATCTTAGGATGGAGACGGCATGTAGCTCTCCATGGGCTTGAGGTTTGGGTATTGAGGGCCTCAAGAGGCTTGCTTGGTGCTTTGGAGACCTGGGATTCAAGGTGGAGCAAGAAACCAAAGTCGGAGAATCAAAATTGCAGAAAGAAGATTTTCTGTAGGTTAGCTAACTCAGTCCAAAACTGGGTCAGCTAAGTCTTAGAGCACAGGCAAAATAGAAAGGTCGAGTTTCAAAACTGCAGGCACGACATAGGATTGGGTCAGCTCAGTTTTAAACTGAGTTGACCTAGTGAAACTTAGCCAGCTCAATGCTGAGATTGAGCCGACTCAGTGCATGGGCAGAGTTACGCAAGGATCTATTTTTGACTAGGGTCTGGGTTGATCCTAGGTGTCTTAAGGCCATATTTGAGAGGTCTTAAGATGGATAATTCATGAATGGGTCAGGTCTAGATCCAGAGGATGAGAGCATGGGAGACATGGATGTATATGGACTCGGTGAGTACTTTCATGTATTGGGTTAGCTAGGAGAATTTTTGGTCGAGCCTAATGGCTATGTATAAATCATAGGTTATATTAGGGTTTTCAAAATTGAAATCAATACAGACCTTTTCTTCCTCAATTCTCTCTTCTTCTCTTCTCTCTAGAGTTGCCACCCTAGGATTCTTGAAGAAGCCCTAAAGAAGGGGGCATCTCCCCCAAGTCCAAGGAGGGAGGCACCCCATCATAGATCCAAGTGGAGGATCGATGGTTTGCTGCCCATAGAGAACGTCACAGATTTTTTTAGGTCCACGCTAAAGATCAGAGGCTTCCGTAATATGGTATCATAGCTTGTGATACCAAGGATGATTGACGTTCGAGCGATATCATGGAACATCAATTGATATCAGGGAGAGGTGATGCCAGTTGGTGCACTTACATTTGGTAAGCCTAATGGTGCATGGAAGCAAAGAAGAAGTCGTACAAGGTAAAATCAAAAATCTGTACAAGAATTCCATGATATGTCCTAGCTCTATCTTTGTTATTACTATGGTTTGGCCAACTGGGAGCAGCGAGTTGAAGGTGGAGGTTGCGAGGATTAACGGAAAGGAATTTTTTTAGGATGGAAGGATTTGGTGCATGATTTGCAGATCGGTCTTGGTGGAAAGATCGGGGTGTATGATGGTTATGCGATAGGCAGGGAGTGCTGGAGTGCTGCAGTAGTGCTTTCCTAGAGATGTAGGGCTAAGAGAAGCTCAACGGTGCAACAATCGAGGGAGTTATCTCAGTAGAGAGCATCAGGATTCTTTAGAAAGATGGGTAGTGTGGAGCTATGGAAGAGAGGTTTCCTAAGGGATAATGGTCGAAGAAAGGTTGAAGAAGCAACTATACGTCCTTCGGTGTCTGAAAGGCAAAAAAGTAGTTAGAGATGTATTCAGCGGGTCGACCAGAGCATGAATTTACGAAGCCTTGGAGATGATGGAGATGGATGATCCATGGAGATCCAGCAGGTCAGGACTGGATGGCTGTAGAGAGGATAGAGATGAGTCAGGGAGCACTGGAGTGCTGCAGGAGTGCTATCTTGGAGACATAGGAGCTGAGAGAGGCTCGACGGTGCAGTAGTCGAGGACTATATCTCAGTAGAGAGTGTCAGTGGTATCTCGAAAAGATCGAGAGTAGGTCTCAGGGAGAGCCAAGAGGTCTCAGGGAGCGCCAGAGGTATCAAGCAGTCGGAAGTATCATGGATCAAGTTTCTTCTATAGGAGCATTAGAGAGAGTCGCGGTTCAGGTGGAGGATGGTTCTCCAAGCGCAACTGAAGTGATAGCTGGTGTAGGGGCAGAAGAGAAGGACTAGGGTAGAATTTCCTAGGGTTCAATCGCTGGATTCAGAAGAGTTGGATGAACTCTTAGATTTTGGAGGTGCCCATAGGTTGCAGAGGTATCCGAGATGGCTTCGAAGGGATCCACAAAGTACGGAGGGTTTGAAGGGGCAGCAATGGTGTTCGAGGTGCAGCGGCGGGCTCAATAGTGTAGTATTAGGTGGTTGGCCTCAAGGGACTCGGTGATAGAGTTGGCTTCTGTGGCATCAGATGGACTTTGGATATAGATGGAGCTTCGGAGAGGTGGCTTCACAATTGGATAGGAATTTGACATGAGTTCAGCACAAAGGGGTACGGAAGGATCGATATCCTAGCACCAGTGCCAGTGATGCACAGTTTCAGATGGAGCGACATGTGCAGGAGGATAGGTATAGTTTTGAGGAGACCATGTCAGGGTTTGCAGTGAGTACTAGTATAGGAACGTTGTGGGTTCTCCAAGGAAGTCTAGAAAAAGTTATACAACTACTAAGCAGAAGGGATCTTATAATTTTAGGATGGTGCAGAGGTGCAAGCTAAGGTCTTCAGCGATGGAGGAGGTCATCCCAAAGGCCTCAAGGGTGCACAATAGCTGAAGAAGATTTGCGGAGGTGATGTTTGCACAGGTGTTGTCGAGTGCACAGGGATAGTGGGATCGTGTAGGAGGGCATTGCCGAGGGATTTGCCAAGGCACCAAGGTAGAGATTGTGAGGATTTATGGTGCTCCCAAGCCTTGGGAGGCCACGAGCAGAGCTAAGGTGAGGGCTCCGGGGAGGCTAGGATAGGTGTGGTCCTAGGGCTAGGATAGGAGTTGTCCTAAGGTGGAGGCAGCATGTAGCTCTCCACGAGCTTGAGGTTTGGGTATTGAGGGCCTCAAGGGGCTTGGTTGGTGCTTTGGAGATCTAGGATTCAAGGTGGAGCAAGGAACCAAAGTCGAAGAATCAAGACTGTAGAAAGAAGATTTTCTACAGGTTAGCTAGCTCAGTCCAAAACTGAGTCGACTAAATCTTAAAGCACAAGCAAAATAGAAAGATTGAGTTTCGAAACTACAAGCATGGCACAGGACTGAGCCGGCTCAATTTTAGATTGAGTCGACCTAGTGGAACTTAGCCAACTTAGTCCTGAGACTGAGCTGGCTCAGTGCGCTGGCAGAGTTACATGAGGATCTATTTTTGGCTAGGGTCTGGATTGATCCTAGGGGTCTTAAGGCCTGGTTTGAGAGGTCTTAAGGTGGCTAATTCATGTATGGGTTGGGTCTAGATCCAGAGGATGAGAGCATGGAAGACATGGGTGTACATGGGCTCGGTGAGTGCTTTCATGTATTGGGTTAGCCAGGAGAGTTTTTGGTCGGGCCTAATGGCTATGTATAAATACATAGGTTGTATTAGGGTTTTCAAGGTTGAAATCAATACAGACCTTTTCTCCCTCAATTCTCTCTTCTTCTCTTCTCTCTAGAGTTGCCACCACAAGGTTCTTGAAGAAGCCCTAGAGAAGGGGGCGTCTCCCTCAAGTCCAAGGAGGGAGGCACCCCACCATAGATCCAGGTGGAGGATCAGTGGTTTGCTGCCCATAGAGAACATCACAGGTTCCTTCAGGTCCATGCTAAAGATCAGGGGCTTCTGCAACATGGTATCGGGGCTTGTGATGCCAAGAATGATTAGCATTCGAGTGATATCATGGAACATCAATTGGTATCAGGAAGAGGTGATGCCAGTTGGTGCACTTACACCTAGCTCCTCTTGTGGCCTTCGAAGACTTGGGAGCACCACAAATCCTAACAATCTCCATCTTGGTGCCCCAAGCCTTGGCAAACCTCTGGTAATGCCCTTCTGCATGATCCTATTATCACTGCATACCCTGACAGCCTCTTATGCAAACATCGCTTCTGTCAATCCTTTTCAACTATTGTCACCTTTGGAGACCTTTGGGATGACTACCTCCACCGCTGAAGCCTTGGCTTGCGCCTCTACACCACCCTAAAAATTATAGGAACCCTTCTGCTTGGCAGCTACATCAATTGCTTTGGACTTTCCTTAAGATCCCACTGTGTTCCTATACCGGCACTCGCTGCATATCCTAATATGGTTTTCTCAAAACTTTGCCAGTCTTTCCCACACGGGTTGCTCCACCTGGAGCTGTGCATCTCCAGTGTTGGTGCTAGGATATTGATCCTCCTACACTTCTTTGCTCTAAACTCGTGTCACATCTCCATCGGTGAAGCCACCTCAACCAGGTGCTCCACTTGAAATTGAAGTCCAACTGATGCTATAGAAGTCCTAACTCTGTAATCAAGTCATCAGAGGCCAACCACTCAATGCCCTATCACTGCACCTCGATCACCATCGCTGCTCTTTCAGATCCTCCGCACTCCGTAGACCCATTCGAAGCCATCTCGGATACCTTCGCAAACCGCGGGCACCTTCGAAACCCAAAAGCTCATCCAACTCTTCTTTTTCAGTGACTGAACCCTAGGAAATTTCATCCTAGCACTTCTGCTCTTCTGCCCCAACACCAACCATCACTTCAGTTGCACTTGAGGGAACATCCTCCACCTGAACCGTGACTCTCCCTGGTGCCCCTGCAGAAGATACCTAATCCATGATACTCTCAATTGCTAGATGCCTCTGGTGCTTCCTAAGACCCCTTGGCTCTCCCTGAGACCTATTCTCGATCTTTTTGAGATGCCCCTGACACACTTTGCTGAGATACCTCCCTCAACTGCTGCACCATCGAGCCTCTCTCAACCCCTGTGCCTCTAGGAAAGCGCTACTACAGCACTCTAATGCTCTTTGCCTCGTCTCTATGCCGCTCTATAGCCACCCAACCCTAACCTACTGGACCTCTATGGATCATTCATCTCCATCACCCCCAAGGCTTCATAATTTCATGCCCTGGTCGAACTGTTGAATGCATCCCCGATTACTTTCCCATCTTCCTACAGTCGAAGGATGTATATTCACTTCTTTAGCCTTCCCTCGACCATTACTCCTTAGGAAACCTCTCTTCATCTATGAAGCAGCCCCACACTACCCATCTTCCTAGAGAACCCTGTCACCCATCGTAGACCCCGATCTCTCCAACCAAGATTGATCAGAAAATCATGCACCCAAACCTTCCACCCTAAGAAAAAATCCTTTTCGTCAATCCTCTCAGCCTTCACCTTCAACCTACTACTCTAAGTTGGCCAAACCATAGCAATAATAAAGGTAGATCTGAAACATACCATGGAATACCTGTGCAGATTTTTTATTTCTTCCTGTTTGACTTCTCCTTCGCCTCCATGCACCATCAGCCTCTGATACCAAATGTAGAAAAACCATGGTATCACTCGGATGCACATCATCTTGGCATCATAAGCCTTAATACTATGTTGCAAAAGCCCCTAATCTTTAGCATGGACCTGAAGAGACCTGTGATGTTCACATTGGGCAATAAACCATTGATCCACCATCTAGATCTATGAAGGGTTGCCTCCCTCCTAGGGCTTGAGGGAGATGCCCCCCCTCTCTAGGGCTTCTTCAGGAATCCTAGGATGGCAATACTAGAGAGAAGAGAGAAGAGAGATTGAGAAAGAAAAGATCTATATTCGAATGCACAATGAAACCCTAATACATCCTATGTATTTATACATAGCTATTAGACCTGACAAAAAACTCCCCAGGCTAACCCAATACATGAAAGCACTCACCGAGCCCATGTACACCCATTTCTCCCATGCTCTCATCCTCTGGATCTAAACCTGATCCATACATGAGTTAGCCCCTTTAAGACCTTATTGGACCATGCCTTAAGACCCATTAGATTAAACCGAATCCAAGACCAAATAGAAAATCCTATCCAATTCTATTTGCCACCATCGAGCTGGATCTATCAAAAGCTAAGCTGGCTCGACTGCATCTCATCCAAACCCTATCTTCTATCTGCTTGAGACAGTCGGCTCGATTGTGCCCCAAGCCAGCTCGATCTCAATCCGAGCTAGCTCGACTACGTATCCAAGCCAGCTCGTCTGTGTATTAACCCCTTATCTTGGCTGATTCTTCTCCTAGCTTTGGTCCTTTGCTCCACTTTGTATCCTAGGTCTCCAGAGCATCTACCAAATTTCTCAAGATTCTCACACCTGAATCTCAATTCCATGTAGGGCTACATGCCGCCTTCACCTAGGACAACTCCTATCCTAGCCCTATAACTCATACCTATCCTAGACTCCTTAGAGCCAACATCTTGGCTCCTCCTATGGCCTTCCAAGGCTTGGGAGCACCACAAATCCTAACATGTTCGGTGTATTATGCCGCCGGCAATGAATAATGAGTTCAGCCATAGGTTTGAGAACATCCAGCCATAGGTATATTCCCATTTCATCAATTTTTCTCTTGAAGATCCATTTATATCCAATAGGTACAATACCTACATGTGGATCTACCAAGGTCCAGACTTGGTTTGAGCACATTGAGTCAATTTTTGACTTCATTGCCTCTAACCATTTCTTGGAGTCGATATCTAAGATTGCCTTATCATAGATTTTGGAGTCATCTTCATGTACCCCATTTTCTGTGATGAATATTTTCTTTAAATTTTTTGAAATAATACCCAAGTATCTCTCAAGAGGATCCCTATTATTACTCTAAGAATTGATTTTGATGATTACAAAGCATTTAAGGGGATTACTAATGAATTTGGCTTGAAAAAAGACTTTTTATATTTTAGAAGCAAAATCATAATTTTATCAAATTTTGATCTGAAAGCCTCAAGAGAAAGTATAGAAGATTTTTGATCTTTTAAAGGTAGTTCCATAATTTTTGGATGCACATTTTGAGAGAAAATTAAGTTTGAAGCAAAAGGGTCGACCCCTAGGTCATCCCCTGCTGAAATGGGCTATTTGGCACGCTGTTTCTGTGCTAAGGGTCAATCTCTACTATTTCAAAGGCCAAAAATATAGAACAAGTCAATTTTCTAGATTCTATCTCAGAGGTCGATCCCTATACCGGAGGTGGATCAACCCCTGTGATGGAAATCTTCTGCAATGGCTAGTTTTATCCCATTTTGGCAGCATTTAATACTTTCTTTAAGGTCTTCAATGGCTACAAATCTTTCCTAGGATTCTCTCCTCTATCCATTGAAGATATAAAAGGCTCTAAAAAGGAGAAAAATATAAGTGATTTCAAGTATTCAATTTAGTCCTAAGCAAAAGGTCCTCTTCAAGCAAAAAAGCTTTCATTTCAAGTTCACTAACCTCTTTAGAGCTTATTCAAGTCACCAAAAATCTTGAGAAAAATTAGAAAAGCTTCCTCCATTATTGTGAAAAGCATTCTTAAGGTTTTATTTGCTCATTAAGGAAGCTAAACTTGTATTTGATTATCATTAACTCTTATACTCTGCTTTATTGTTCTGATTCAAGTTTTGGGAGGGTTTCACAACTTGAGAGGGTTGATCCAAACCTTAAATCAGAGTGTGTAGGGTTGGCTTGTATTCAAAAACTAAGTATACTAGCTTGGGATAGCTAGAGTCAGAGGCTCTGATGTTGTATTCTGATTGAATATGTTTAGTGAATTTGAATTCTCAAGTAGGAGTTTGGAGAGTGGATGTAGGTATAAGAGAAGTACCGAACTACTATAAATCTTGCTTGTTTGTGGTGTGCTTGCTATCTTTTTTTTCTTAGTTTATTAAATTCTTGCTTTCTAATCTTTTATATATTCATCTAACCTAAATTGCTTCACACACACTACTTGCATATTACATTCAATCTTGACAACTTTAAATTAGCATTAAAATTTTAAAAACCCAATTCACCCCCTACCTCCTCTTGGGTTGCATAGTTGGGCAACAAGTGGTATCAAAGCCCAGTGCTCTAGCCCTACTTTGATTGAACCATCAAAGAGCCAAAGATCTATGGCATTCCAAGAGGCAGTCCACAAACCAACCTCCATTTTTTAATGGATCAAACTATACCTATTGGAAAGCTCGGATGAGAATATTTATACAGACACTTGACTATGATATATGGAGTATCATAGTTAATGGACCACACAAATCCATTAAGATAATTGATGATGTGGAATCAACCAAATTTGAAAGAGAATGGGATGAGGTTGATAAGAAAATGGCTCAGCTCAATGTAAGAGCCATGAATGTTTTATATTATGCTTTAGATGTTAATGAATTTAATCACATTTCAACATACATGTTGGCTAAGAAAATATGGGATAGGTTAGAAGTAACTCATGAAGACACTAATCAAGTTAAGGAGTCAAAAATTAACATGCTTGTGCACAAATATGAACTTTTCAAAATGGAGCATAACGAGTCAATAACTGAAATGTTTACTAGATTTACTGACATTATAAATGGTCTTAAAAGTCTTGGCAAGTCTTATTCTAACAATGATCTTATAAAGAAGATTCTTAGATCTTTGCCAAGGATATGGAAGAACAAAGTGACCGCAATCCAAAAAGCCAAAGATCTGAATATTTTATCCTTGGAGGAGCTTCTAGGATCACTAATGACGCACGAACTAAGCATGAAACAACATCAAGAAGAAGATGTCAAGAAGAAAAAGATAATAGCCCTCAAATCCACCACTCAATAAGATGAGAAATTTGATGAAATGGAAGATGAAGAATAAGATAAAGAAATAGCTCTCATCATAAGAAAGTTTAAGAGATTTTTGAAGAGAAAATAAGGGATGAGGAAGAGGCAACCTACCAAAGGAGAGCATAGCAAAGAAAAGGATAGGGAGCAACCCCTTATTTGCTATGAATGTAAGAAGCCGGAGCACTTTAGGTTTGAATATTCTTAACTTATAAAGATTTTCAAGAAGTACAAGAAAAAGACTATGGTGGCAACATAGAGTGATAGTGATGACTCAAGCTCCGAAGAAGAAGAAGTTCATGAACAAGCCAACCTGTGCCTTATGGCACATGAAAATGAGGTAAATGCTAAAATCTCAAATGAATTTATATTTGAAGAACTTCAAGAAGCCTTCTATGATTTAGTAAATGATTTAAAGAAATTAGAAACTAAAAAAAAGAACTAAAATTTAAGAATCAAGTCTTGCTAAAAGAAAATGAAATTATCCTAAGTGAAAAACTAGTCTTAACTCAAGAAAATCTAAATTTGAAAAATAAAATCGACAAGCTAAAATCAATAGTTGAAAATTTTACTTTAAGTTCAAATAAACTTCATATAATTTTTCAAAATCAAAAGGCAGTTTATCATAAGATCGGTCTAAGCTATAACCTCCTAAGAAAATAAAAATTTCTAAAAAATATTTTTCTAGATTCATAAAATAATAAATTTTTAAATATTACTTGTTTTAAATGTGGTAAACTAGGACATAAATCTTATACATGTTTCTCTAATAATTCAAATGTAAAGAAAATATGGGTTACAAAAGAAACCATTGTGACTAACCTTAAAGGACTCAAGAAAACTTGGGTACCTAGAGCAAGGACTTGATTTTGCATGTAGGTGTGTCTTGTATCCAAAGAAGAAAATCAAAGATGGTATCTTGATAGTGGATGCTCAAGGCACATGACCGATGATGAGTCCCAATTCATCATGCTTGATGCTAAAAATGGAGGGATGGTCATCTTTGGAGACAATGGCAAAGGAAAGATTATCGGTATAGGTAACATTGGTATCACTTGAAGGAACCAGATCTAGAGTTTCAGAACTAGATCTTGAAACTTATTTTAGATCAATAGTGAAAGACTCAAAATTAATCTAATTAATTCTAAATATCAGATAATCCCTAGATCTAATATCATATTATATGATTATTGCATGTTATTTAAATCAAAAATCAAAAATAAATAAGAAGGAAAGGTTGATCACATCAACCTAGATCTACACTACATCTCATGCATGTATGAAAAAATAATAGATCATATCTATTACCTAAGCGAGTTAGACATTCTAACTCATAGATTCAGGGTTGAGGATGAAGTTACAAGTCATACACACGTCCGGCCTCTAGGAGTCATCCACACGAGCCCACGATCACGATCAGAAATCTAGATGCTGAAAATCAGCACAATATGCTAGTATTGCACTGATCTTTCTTGGTTGATCAGATGCCTTCTTTCTTCTAGATTGGACCCTTCCAAAGAGAAGAAGAAGGAGAAGGGGTTTCATATGTGAGACACTCTCAGAAAACCCAAGGAATAAGGAAGGGAAGAGATGAACACAGCAACCCTAGAAGAAGACCCTCTTCTTTTTCTCTTTACTTTCATCTAGACACCTAGTTTTATATCTATTGAATTTCAATGCCTAAAGGTTCTCTCTTCTTGATTTTCATACACCTCAAAGACCTCTCAAATTTCTGTAACCCACAAAAATTTCAAGTCAAAATTCATTCAAAATATATAAGAAAAGAAGAGTCCTTGTCCAGGTCAAATACTAGACAAGGAAAAGTCAAACAGGGCAAGTCAAGGGGCGTCCAACTCTTGGGTGCCCCCCTCCATAATTTTTGGTATGTACCAGAAAGGAGGGGTACACAAGAAAAGAGGTTTCTCATGTGGAATAAGAGAGAAATTAATTAGAAGAGGGGGCGGCACCTTTTGGGAAGAGTTTGGGTTTGTTAAGATTCTATCTCATAGAATCCAATATCAAAACAAACTCCTTCTTTGACTCTTCTATCCAATTACCATATGAGAAAGAGAGGAAGAGAGTGGGCATATGTGAAGATCAAGAAGAAAGAGATTTTTCATGAAAAATACCTAAGAAATAGGTATAGGGGCATTGGGACTAAGGTGGCGCAAGGAGGAATCCTAGTCTTACTAGGATTCCATCTGTGACTTGGTCAAAGTGGTTTTTTAAACCAAATTAAATCAAAACCAACTCAACCAAATTAAATTATATTCTAATCTAATTAATGGTTTAATTAAATTAGATTAAATTTAATTTAATTTTAATTTAATTTTAATTTAATTTTTTAATTAAATTAGAAAATTGGGTTGACCTAAGTCCTAGTTAGACTAGGACTAGTTCTTCCTTGCACTTGACTTATCCAATAAGTCAATTAGACTTGATCCAATAAAGTCCAAACTAAATCTAATTAAATAATATTTAATTAGACTTAATCTTAATCTTTTAACTTAATCAAATTAAGTTAATTAGCAATCGAATTGCTAATCAATTATCTTGCAATACTTGCACTAGGTTAAATGTCAATCATATTGATCGTTTAACCCTTGAATGATTCTCAATCATTGATCAACCATCCAATCAGATCATGAGTTTTAATGTGTGTGACCTTATAGGTCCGAATGTAAGCCAGTAGCATAAAAATAAATTTCTATATTAATCGAAGTGACCATCTAGCAATGATACCCGACGATCAGATAGATCGAATGTGTAGAACATCATCTTTAGAACCCATACAGATATAGTTTCCATATAATTCATCCTCTTAACCAAAATGCTCATAGGATACCTCAAAGTTTAACTATCAACTTTGATCAAGTTGTCCGCATTGTATTTCAAAATATCAAATCCATCTGATGGATTATCCTGGCCAAGGTTTTGCTATATTGAAATACAGTGATACATCCTTCTCCAACTCTTGGAGTGGTCAATTCCATCTTAATCACACACCGACTTCGTAAGTACTTGACTGTACCTAGAAGTCTTTCATTACTAAATTAAAAATTTAATTAGTTCGATACCAAAGCATAGTGAGTTGCTTGCAAGTCACTGAGGTGATCTCAGATCTAAGGGACACTTATATCTATATCCCATCAGAGACACTCTTGACAGTAGAATGCTCTAGAGTTGGTCACATTCAATGATAATGTACTCATATATCTCACCCATATGCCATACCAGTGTCTCCACATTCTTTGGTTAAGAGGACAATCAACCTATATGGCATACAGCGATCTATGCTTGATAAACGCTGTCATCCTAATTAACAGCCTATCATTTGATTGTAAACAAATTTAAGGACTAATCGATAAATTCTCTCTTTATCGAAGCTAAATAGTCCAAAGAACTTCATCACAAAATTGGAGTTCATTAGAAGATAAAGACTTATGATGAAGAACATACCAAAGTATTTTATTTATCAATGATCAATTACATATATAAAGTAGCTCCACGGTTAATAGGCTAATGATTGGCTTTTGGAACATAATTTCCAACATCACTCCCTCCAAGTATATTGAAAATGTTTTATTAGTAGATGGTTTGAAACACAATCTCTTAAGCATTAGTCAACTTTGTGACAAGGGTTACAAAGTTATTTTTGAATCTTCATTATGCATTATAACTAGTCCAAATGATGATGGCATTAAGTTTGTTGGACATAGACATAATAATGTTTATATGGTAAATTTGAATGATCTTTCTATGATAAATATGCAATGTCTAGTAGCTATGAATGCCAAAATTAATGAGACTAGTTGGCTTTGGCACCGTAGGCTTATACACATTAATATGCATTCACTTTCAAATCTTATCAAAAAAAAATTAGTTACTGATTTACCAAAATTGAACATTAAAAAAGATAAAATCTATGATGCATGCCAACTAGGTAAATAAATAAGAGTTTCTTTCAAATCTAAGAACATTATTTCAACTTTTAGGCCATTGAAACTGTTAGAGCAGAATCTGGTCGATGTCGGATCGAGCTCGAGCTGAGGAAGAGGTCGCCATCGGTGATCTACAAAATAAAGTTTCATCCAAAGTCGATGGTGATGGTGGTGGCTCTAATAAGATCCTCCGACGATCAAATCTGCTCTTCTGGCCAACAAGAATGGAGCACTCAGAAAAGAGTTTGGTAGCATTTCAAAAAGAAGAAGAGAGCTTAGAGAAAATGCATCTGGAGGGTCCCTTTTATAGATGGAGTCTAGAGTAGATTAATAGTGATAGCCATAACCATCTGGTAGCTGACTGCTCAAGGCCGCATGAGAGGGGCGCTGCTTGTAGCAGACTAATAGTGACATTCATAGCCATCTGGTAGCTGGCCGCTCAGGATCGTGTGAGTGGGGCACTGCCTGCAGCAGACTGATAGTGACAGTCATAGCTGTCCAATATTGAGCCACTCGGGGCTACGTGGAGGGGTGAAGATCTTTGACGTATGTCAATTTCAGAAGAGTTTGGACTCCTAAAGGGAATACGGCTAGAGGGGATCATCTGAAAGAAATGCTACTTAAAATCTGAAAGTAATCCACTGAAGGAATTCGGATGGAGTTTGATTGATGAAGAAGTTCAGAAGGAGTCTGACTGATGGAGAAGTTTGGCTGAAGAAGAAGTTCGAAAGAAGTTCGGCTCCTGGAGGAATTCGACTAAAGGAGAAGTCCGAAAGAAGTTGGGCTCCTGGAGGAATCCAACTGAAGAAGAAGTCCTGAAAGAAGTTGGACTCCTAGAGGAATCCGACTGAAGTAGAAGTCTAGAGGGAGTTTGGCTCCTAGAGGAATCTATCTGAAGGAGAAGTCCAAAGAAAGTTTGGCTTCTGAAGGAGTCCGATTGAAGTAGAAGTCCGTGGGGAGTTCACTCCTAAAGAAATCCGACTAAGAAAGAAGTTCGAAAGGAGTTTGGCTCCTGGAGGAATCCGATTGAAGGAGAAATCCAGAGGGAGTTGGACTCCTAGAGAAATCCATCTGAAGGAGAAGTTTGGAGAGAGTTCAGCTCCTAGAAAAATTCATCTAAAGGAGAAGTCCAGAGGAAGTTGTGCTCCTGGAGGAATCTAATTAAAGTAGAGGTCCGGAAGGAGTTTGGCTCCTGGAGAAATTCAATTGAAGGAGAAGTCCGAAAAGAGTTCGACTGATGGAGAAGTCTGACCGAAGGAGAAGTCTGAAAGAAGTTCGACCACCAGAGGAGTTTGACTGCTTGAAGGAGCTCGGCTGGGGTTCGATCGCTGAAGTCCAGGGGGTTCGACTGCTGGAGAAGTTTGGCTGCTAAAGAAGTTCAACCGGGGTTCAGCTGCTGGAAGAAAATTTTTCAATCAAAGCTCTTCCGTGATTACTAGTCACATTAGGCTAAGCATCAAACTAGACTTCGGTAGGAGCGGGGTTTATCTCCAACAGGAACTATTATACATGGATTTATTTGGTCCTATAAGAACAACAAGCTTAGGTGGAAAACATTATGGCTTTGTAATTATTGATGATTACTCACGTTTTACATGAATTTTCTTTTTGGCACACAAAGATGAAACTTTTCAAGCTTTCTCAAAGTTTTACCAAAAAGTTACAAATGAAACAGGGTTTTCAATTCAAAGCATTCGAAGTGATCATGGAACCAAATTTGAAAACCTAAGACTTTGAAAAATTTTGTGATGAAAAAGAATAAGCCATAATTTTTCAGCACCTAGAATATCCCAACAAAATGGGATAGTAGAAAGAAAAAATAGAACTCTAGAAGAAATGGCCCGTACCATGCTATGTGAAAGCAACCTTCCAAGATACTTTTGGGTGGAAGCAATTAATACGGCATGTTACATCTTAAACTGTGCCCTAATTAGACCAATTTTAAAGAAAACATCTTATGAGCTTTGGAAAGAAAGAAAATCTAACATTGAATATTTTTATATTTTAGGTTGTCGATGTTTTATTTTGAACAATGGTAAAAAAAAACTAGAAAAATTTGATGCAAAATCCGATGAAGCTATTTTTCTTGGTTACTTCTCTTCTAGTAAAGCTTTTAGAGTATTTAACAAAAGAACATTAGTAGTAGAGGAGTCAATACATGTTATCATTGATGAGACTAATGATCTTCCATTAAGGAAGAGTGAGGGTATTGATGATGCAAATCCTCTTAGAAAAGGGATGAAGGAGATCATCCTAAAGGATTCCACAATTCAAAATGAAGAGGACAATGAAGACAAGCAAGAAAATAAGGATGAAGAACAATAAGAACAATCTCAAGGTACAAATGATCTTCCAAAAGAATGGAGGTATGTTCACAATCATCTCAAAGAACTAATTATTGGTGATCCTACACATGGGATAAGAACTCGCTCTTCACTTAGAGATGCATACAATTATTTTATATTTGTTTCTCATTTTGAATCCAAAATCATTGATAAAGTCAAAAAAGATTATAATTGGATAAATGCAATACAAGAGGAACTTAATCAATTCGAAAGAAATAATGTATGGATCTTAGTATTATGACCTAAAAATTATCCAATAATTGGCATAAAATGGATATATATATAAATAAAGTAAATAAAAATGGAAGTGTAATTAGGAATAAAGCAAGATTAGTTGCAAAAAATTATAATCAAGAAAAGAAAATTGATTTTGATGAGACCTTTGCACCTGTTGCTAGAATAGAAGCAATTAGACTTTTACTTGCTTATGCATGCTTTATGAATTTCAAGTTATTTCAAATAGATGTTAAAAGTGCTTTTCTAAATGGATATATTACCAAAGAAGTTTATGTAGAACAACCTCCCAGTTTTGAAAATCATGCTTTTCCAAATCATGTTTTCAAATTAAACAAAGTATTATATGGTTTAAAACAAGCACCTAGGGCTTGGTATGAAAGATTAAGTAAATTCTTGCTTAATAATGGGTTTTCAAGAGGAAATGTAGATACAACTCTTTTCATTAAAAGAGATCATGATGACATCTTAGTAATACAAATATATGTTAATGGCATTATATTTGGGTCTACTAATGAAACTTTATGTCAAGATTTTGCTAAGCTCATGCAGAAGGAGTTCGAGATGAGCATGATGGGTGAACTAACATTCTTTCTCGGACTTCAAATCAAATAAACAAAGGAAGGAATCTCCATCACCCAAAGAAAGTATACAAGAGAGCTACTTAAAAGATTTGGGATGGAGAGCTCCAAAGCCATTGGTATCCCCATGAGTCCATCATGTAAGCTTGATAAGGATGAAGGAGGTAAAAATGTTGATACAAAGATTTATAGAGGCATGATAGGTTCTTTACTGTATTTATAGAGGAGGTAAAAATCTGAATTTCTTAAACTTTTCAAAGGCTTCAGACTTGTGTCTCATAAGATATACATATCCATACCGAGATAAATCATCGGTAAAGATTATAAAGTAGATAAAGTTGCCTCTAGCTGGCACATCAAATGGGCCGCACACATCAGTATGCACTAGGGCAAGTAGTCCGTGGCCTTTTTCCCATATCCTACAAAAGGGAGCTTAGTCATTTTACCATGAAGACATGATTCACAAATTGGATATGACTCGAAAGTCAATGGATTTAATAGCCCGATTTTTTTCAATTTGTTAACCCTATCTTATGCTATATGACCTAGCCTTAGGTGCCATAGATACCTATCGTTTGGACTATCCCTGGGTTGTTTTGATCCGACATTCACATTTTGCTCGATATTAAAGACAGATACATAAATATGTAACTGGTAGAGACTGTTAATAAGGAAACCACTTGCAATTTTATTTCTTTCATAAAGAATATTACAATGGTCCTTAAGAAAACTAATTACATAGCCTTTTTGTGCTAAACATGAAATAGAAATTAAATTCCTACTTACAGCAGGCACATAATAACAATCCTTAAGTACTAAATCTAAGCCAGATGGTAGTCGAAGAGGATAGGTTCCTATGGCCATAGCAGCAATTCTTGCTCCATTTCCGACGTGTAGGATCATCTCACCATCCCTCAGCCTCCTGCTATCCTTAAGATCCTGCATGGAAGTGCACAAATGAGCACAAGAATCAGAGTCAAGCATCCAACTAGATGCAGAAGAAACCATAAGGTTAGATTCAATAACGAGCATACCTCCAAAAGGACCTGTCTCCTTATTCTTCAGGGTGGCCAGGTATGTAGGGCAGCTCTGCTTCCAGTGGCCATCAGTATTATAATGGAAATACTTTTCTTTATCAGCAGCCTTCTTCTTCAGCTCTGCCTTTTTTTTTTACCTTTCACCTTCTGCTTTTTCACAGACTTCTTCTTTTCAAATGACTTTCTCTTGAAAGAAGTCCATTCCATAGTAAGTACTGAGCCTTTAGAACCTTTTATAGAAAGCTCAGCAGTAACCAGCATATTCATAAGCTCGACCAGAGTATTCTAAAGTTTATGCATATGGTAGTTCATGATGAACTGCCCATATGCATCAGTCAAGGATTGTAGAATTATATCATTCTACAGATCCTGATCTAACTTCACTCTGAGCTTCTCAAGCTCTTTCAAGTTCTTGATCATCATCAGACAATGATCTTGGACTGACTGCCCATCACGCATTTTAGCCTTAAACAGTGGTTTAGTGACCTAATATTTGGCTGCGTGATTTTGTTCATCAAACAACTCTTACAGGTGAGCCAATATTTGGTGGACAGTCTTGATATCTTCATGTTGGCACTGAAGTTCATCAGACATCGAGCCTAACATGTACTATCTAGCCTTATTATCTTCATCCATCCACTTATCAAGAGGCGCTCTCTATTCAGCGGATGGACGAGCTGGTAAGGTGGGAAAATCCTGGTCCAATACATGAGTCAACTTCTCGAAACCCAAAATAATCTTGAAGTTTCAGAGCTAATCCTTATAATTAGGTTCAGTCAGTCTATGGCTATCCAGGATATGGGCTAGTGAGTTGGACACAGACATTTTTCTTTTTCATATAGAGAGTCAAAGTTTCTAGATAGATTTTATGGTTAAGACTTAACTAATTTATTTAGGGATTTGATTTTTAAACAGATTAGCTTTCACTATTTTCTCAAATCCCTATACTTTCTTTGTAGAGATGCAAAAATTTTCTTGATTACTGATTTTTAGTGGATGGTGCAGTCCCACCAACTGACTCATCACCTCACCTAACAGTTATTGATGATGGGTTAGCCAATGAGTGAACAACTCTTGTCCAATGATTCTCTAATCATGGTGCACCCAGACTTGGTCTCTAATTCATGAATCTCACCATGCCTGGAATATCGATCCACTCCTTAGTTAAGTTAGATCCATCATTTGCATAGATTGGATTCCTAATTGAGTCTCTCATCATATCCAAAATATTAAGCCCAATCCATCCTCCAGCCCATAGCATCCAATGCAACCGAACTACTATGACTAATTGAGAATAATCAACCTTGGAAAGAATCCGTACATCTACAATGGTGGAAGACCTTAGACTTAATCTTTTCTTAGGAAGATTTGATTTAGGTCTTTTTAAATTTGACTTAACATAGCCATAATCATTATGACTAATCTAGTAGCATGGGTCAGCTCGGATTGTTAGCCACCTTAGATCAAGATTAGACTAATAAATATGGCTAGATAAGTGAGACCGATAGAAAGAATATGCCATTAACTCGATAAGAACGCATTCGAGTCGAGTAGCTTTCAATTAAAAATCAGTCGATCGTATCTGCCAAACTTACCTTAGACACCAAATTATTGAGCCAAAATCAATCAGGTTAGCCTATAATCCAGACTCTAACCACTGAGCCTAATTAGGTCTTAACTCGATCAATCACTCATGTGACTCGACCTTGACCCAGACTTAATTCTATTAGGCTGATCAATTTAAGCACTCTTGATCCCACCTAACCAACTCTTGATTTGGTTTGATCAACCACTGGACCTAATTGAGCTATCCAAGCCTGAACCCAATTTTATAAATATGTCTTAGATCTGAAAATTCTTAATTTTAGATCTAATATATTTCATAATCTTAATTCTTAATTAAGTTTAGGATTCATAAATAAAACATGTATATAAAATCCTAGGATTTTATAAAAAATAAGTTTTTTATTTCTGATTAAGGACGAACATGCAGCACCTCTACACACCAAAAGAACACCCCATTGAATGAAAGGAGAGGGCCTTTTAACTTTACTTCATTCTTATGATCGGATGGCTAAGGGACATACCTTAATAAAAAACATAATAAATCTATAAAACTAGTTAGATCTATATCATATATCATATATATAAAAATTGATCTAACTAAATACATGTTTTGCATACATCTCATGTATCATATCATACATATTTTCATATCTAAATTATCTTATAAATATCTAAAAAATAAGATTTAAATTTGATCACATCAAATTAAAATTTATTCTAGATAATTTTGTAGAACTATTCTACAACTAGTCTAAACATGCATCTATCATATCTCATATGAACAAATTAAATAAATTTATTTTTTATGTTTTAGATTTAATTATAATATTTATAATATCATAAAATAGTAAATAAATAGATCTAAAAATTAAGATTAATTAAATTAAAATTATGATTATTCTAGACTATATATAAAATAATTCTATTTCTAGTCTGGTCATGCATCTCATACATCTTAGATCTTGTTGGTACAGAATCTAGTTGATGTCGGATCGAGCTGGAGTTAAGGAAGAAGAGGTCGCTATTAGTGACCTACAAAATAAAGTCCCATTTGGAGTCGGTGGTGTGGCTCCGGTAGGACCCTTCGACGATCAAGTCAGCTCTTCTGACCAATAAAAATAGAGTGCTCAGGAAAGAACTTAGTAGAGTTTTAGGAAGGAGAGGAAAGCTTAGAGAAAACATATCTAGAGAGTCCCTTTTATAGATAGAGCCTGGAGTAGACTGATAGTGATAGTCGTAGCCATCTGGTAGTGGACCGCTCGGGGCTACGTGGAGTTTGTTATGGAAAGGGGCGCCGTCTGTAGCAGACTGATAATGACAGCCACATATAGTGACAGTCGTAACCATTCGATAGCAGGCCGCTCAGAACTGCATGGAGTTTGTTATGGAGAGAGATATCCATTGTTGTGATGTATCCATTCATTGAGATTTAATAGTCAAAGTTCGGAAGAAGCAAGCGTTGGTTGGTGAAGAACTTTGACATATATCAATTCCAAAGGAGTTCAAACTCCTAAAGAAAATATGGCTAGAGAGGATCATTCGAGAGAAATGCTAGTTGAATTCTGAAAGTAATCCACTGAAGAAATCTAGATGGAGTTCGACTGATGGAGAAGTCCAGAAGGAGTCCGACTGATGGAGATGTTCGGCTGAAAGAGGAGTCTGGAAGAAGTTCAACTGAAGGAGAAGTTCGGAAGGAGTTCGACCACTAGAGGAGTTTGGAAGGGGTTTGGCTATCGAAGAAGTTTGGCTCGAAGGGGTTGCTACTAGAGAGGAGTTTGGCAAAAGAATTTTTAAAAGCTGGAGATGAGTTTGAAAGTCTTCTCAATTCTTAGCTAGAGAAGCTCTTTTATTCAAGAGGACTCTAGTTGAAGCTGAGATTGAGGTTTAAGATCTTATCTCCTGTTGATCTATCAGATCTATTTTTGAAGAGTTCAAAAGTCGAGGTTGAAGAAGAGAAAGAGATCTTAAAGAGGTTGAAGGAGATCTTATCTTCTGAGGTTATCTTATTTCAGCTAAGGAGATCTTATCTCGAAGAATTCTCTCTATCTTTCCAATCAAGGTTGAAGAGATCTATGAAGTTCGGGAGATCTTAATCAAGTTGAAGATTCTATTGAAGTTTGAAGAGTTGAAGTGAAGCTCAGAAGAGAATCTTATCTCAATTGAAAGTTGAGTTGAAGAGAATTTATCTTTTTGAAATGAAGCTCTTATCTTTTTTAAAGTTGAAGTTGAAGATGAAGATCTTCTATTGAAGTTAAAGCTCGAAGAAGATCTTATCTCCAGTGAGGTAAGGAGATCCTTGAATTGAGGTTGAAGAGAGATCTTATCTCCAAGTGTTGAAGTAGAGTTATTTCTACTAAGGTTGAAGCTCGAAAGAGATCTTATCTCTTCCAAGTTGAAGGAGATCTTATCTTCTATTGAAGTTGAAGCTGAAGAGAGATCTTATCTCAAGTTGAGTGAAGGAGATTCCTATTTTTTTTTTTGAAGTTGAAGCTCGGGGGAAGAGATCTTATCTTATCTCCTGAGGTTGAAGAAGATCTTATTCTCTCCTGTTAGAATTGGTTGAAGCTCGGAAGAGATCTTATCTCATCAAGTTGAAGGAGATCTATCTTCTGTTGAAGGTTGAAGCTCGGGGAGATCTTATCTCCAGTTGAAGGTTGAAGGAGATCCTATCTTTTGAGTCTAAGTTGAAGCTCGGGGAGATCTTATCTCCAGTCGAGTTGAAAGAATCTTATCTCCTATTGAGGTTAAGCTTGAGGTATCTTATCTCCAACCGAGGTTGAAGTAGCCGAGGTTGAAGGAGATCCTATCTTCTATTGAAGTTAAAGCTCGGAAGAGATTTTTTCAGCCGAGGTTGAAGGAGATCTTATCTTCTACTGAGGTTGAAGCTTGGGAGAGATCTTATCTCCAGCCGAGGTTGAAGGAGATCTTATCTCCTATTGAAGTTGAAGCTCGAAGAAGATCTTATCTCCAACTGAGGTTGAAGGAGATCTTATCTCCTGTTGAAGTCGAAGCTTGGAAAAGATCTTATCTCCAGCTGAGATTGAAGGAGATCTTATCTCCTGTTGAAGTCGAAGCTTAGGAAAGATCTTATTTTTAGTCGAGGTTGAAAGAGATCTTATCTCCTATTGAAGTTGAAACTCGAAAGAGAATTCCAATCCCGGGCTCGAAATTTGAGGGAAGGAAGTAAAAAAGACGATGGCCAAAGTCTGATCTCGGGTTTTCATGCTTGTTGTGGACATTGGATCTATTGTGGATGTCAAACTAGGACCTCTCTTGCAAACTAGGATAAGGTTATACCTTTCACATTTGACGTAATCAGGTTGTCGTGAAAAAATACATGTTAGGATTCTCCACCGAGCTTCTTCCTTCTCCACATCTTTGGTCTACGAGGTTCTGACTTTTACTCATGTTAGGATGAGGTTCTTCTTCCATTTCTAATGGACTGTAGGGGCACATTAGGGCCATTGTCAGGCCTCTCTTCTCACCTCATCTAAAATGAACGAGGCTTTCAACTTTATTCACATTAGGATGAGGTTCTTCTCCTATTCCTAATGGGTTATAGGGGCACATTAGGGCCATTATCGAGGCCTCTCCTCTTACCTCGTCTGAAAGGAATGAGGCCTTCGACGATACTCACGTTAGGATGAGGTTCTCCTCCCGTTCCTAACAGGCTGTAGGGGCACATTAGAGCCATTATCGGGGCCTCTCTTCTCACCTCGTCTGAAATGAACGAGGCCTTCGACTTTGTTCATGTTAGGATGAGGTTCTCCTCCTATTCCTAATGGGCTGTAGGGGCACATTAGAATCATTGTCGTGTTAGATATAAGTACCCTAGAAGCCAGAATTGGCTGACACTTGTAATACACTTCTAAGGGCAAAATTATAATTTTGACTACAAATAATAAAATGAATTATTTTCTATCACATAAGTGTATTTAGTGTCTGTGATACATCCTTTGAGTTAATGATAATGATAATTCTTATTTTCAAGAGTTGAAAATTTAAGACAAGAATTTTCATTATTAACTCATAAAATGCTCCTGATCGTAGGATCATCATGAGGATGATGATTGATCCGGAAGGTTAATGTACAATTGCTTCTTTATAGTAGATGAGTCTTAAGTCTACGATGTGGAGACACCAGACTGAGAGTACAGATACTCGTTAGAGAATGAGGGCATGGAGCGTGACCACCTCGAGTAGTCATAAGAAAGTCTACCTTCTTATCGATGACTGACTCGATGCTGTAGTGGTGTGTCTGATTCTTTGATCTGAGGTGCATCGATAGTTCACCTTGAGGGTGTTATAGTTTGACTACACCATGACTCGGTCTCCTAGCTATTTGGAACCCTAAGGTGTATGTTGGCTATAGCATGTTCATTGTAGGAATTGGATTGCACCAAGATGGAATCTATCTACCTCGGTGGATGAGGAGCAGCCCTATGATGATCATGAGAATCAAGTCCATAAGCCCATTGCCATAGCAGAGAGTGAAATAATAGAAAGAGTTTCTATTAAGGTTTTCACATCGGACTTGAATTGCATGATTAAATCATATGATAGAAATTAGGGTTTGACGAGTTCACCTTAACCCTAATCTGATCGAAGCTCAAGATAGAAGAACTTAATCACATAAGTAGCTACATCGAGAGGTTCATTTTTAGTTTTGATAGGTTGCCATCATATGCTGCTAGGTGTCACTGATGGATTTTAGGAGCAATTAGAATGATTTAGATGATCGATCATTCTAAGTTGTCTAAATCAGAAGAGTTCTGATCCATCGAAAGAAGTTTCGATGATGTCAATGATGGAGATCATGATATATCCCATTATCATACAGAACTGAATCTAACTAGTTCACACAAACAAGGGTTTGGATCTGGATATCATCAATTGGACTAATCCAGTTCAATTGATTTGAATAAGATTCAATTAGGTTCAAGAAAATCATGCTAGCACACAATTGAGTTTGTGCTCACTCAGGTACCTTTACCTGATCTGACTGGAGCTTGCCCAAGTCAGAAAAGGATTGTCTTAATTTATGAGATAAATTTGAGACAATACCTACCATTTTTCATCACCTGCTAATTCTTGTACTTTGACTTGGCCAAACATTGACCTTTGACCCTTGGATATTTGCCCATGTGTCATGCACTTATTGGAGAGCAGATAGGGCTTATCCCCTCTCTAAAAATTAGAAAGAAGGGGGTGCATGCCTAGGATGGTGTGCGCCCATGGATAGGGATGCTGGAGTCCTATACGGATGAGACTCCAGGTTGCTTCTTGGTTTCTACTTAGGTGGCCCTTGGGTATCTACTTTGACCAGTCTTAGGTGCCATCTAAGAATGAATCTATTGGTCTCTCATCTGATTGGATCAGGTGATGTCATCCCACCAATCAGATTTAGATCTGATTGCATGAAGCAACATGATTGGTCGGGGTGATGCAGCACTACATGGCGCAACAGAGTCTATAAAAAGACCCTATCAGCGCCCACTTTTGAAAACCCCTCTTCCAAGCCAGGCCCTAAGGCTGCCCCTCTCTCTTCTCCATGCCACCATCTGGCCCTCTCTCTCCTCTCTACTCCTAAGGAAGTTGGGACTTCTAATTTGTGCAAGTCAAGCAAGGAAAGGCTGACGAAAAAGGAAGAAGGCAGCACTGCTGTAGAGACGATGGGTGATCTTCAGAAGGTATTTTGAAGATCCTCCAAATCAGATCCAGATCTGATTTTTGGAGAAAAAAAAAGAGAAGGAGAAGATCTTCAGATCCAGCCCGAGTGGATATCGGTAGAGGCCAAGCGCTTGGGTGGCTAGATCTAGAACCTCAGAGCTTCCATAGGATCATCAACGAGTAATCAAATTATCCAAGATCAAGGTAAAAATTAATTCAAAATTAATTTAGTTTTAATTTTCTTAATCATCAGATTATAAATCAAATCTAAAAAGTGTCAGATCTGATCTAAATCTAAGAGAAAATTTTTGAAATATGCCTCTCGATCCAATCAGTTCTGAACGAACCTGACCCGGGAA
This sequence comes from Cocos nucifera, assembly GCA_006176705.1. Taxonomy (NCBI): domain Eukaryota; kingdom Viridiplantae; phylum Streptophyta; class Magnoliopsida; order Arecales; family Arecaceae; genus Cocos; species Cocos nucifera. The sequence continues at coordinate 63,534 of QRFJ01001952.1, read as the reverse complement.
ATCAGGATTTCCCTTCAACTGGTATTAGAGCCAAGTTCTTATAATTTTTTTTAGATCTGATTTAATCTGATTAATTAGTAATTTTAGATATCATAAGAGATATGATTAGATCTAAAATTAGAAAATTAAAAATTAAAATAAATTAATTTAGATCTAATATGTATGAGATACATAACTAGACTAGGAATAGAATTGTTCTATGTGTAGTCTAGTTTGATCATAATTTTTATTTAATTAAAAGTAATTTTTAGATTTATTTATTTTTTATTTTTTAATATTATAAATATTATAATCAGATCTAAAAATAAAAAATAAAATAAAATTAATTATTCATATGAGATATGATAGTTGCATGTTTAGACTAGTTGTAGAATAGTTCTGCAAATAGGTCTAGATTAAATTTTATTTGATATGATCGAATTTAAATTTAATTTTTTAGATGATTATAAGATAATTTAGATTTGAAAAATATGCATGCATGATATATGTGATATATACAAAATATTTTTTAGTTAGATCTATTTTTTATATGAGATATATGCTTAGATCTAATTTATTTTTGTAGATTAGTTGTTTTTCTGATTAAGACATTCCCCTTGGCCGTCCGATCATAAGAACAAAGTAGGACTTAAAGATCCTCTCCTTCCATTCGATGGGGTGTTCTTATGATGTGTAGGGGTGCTGCGCGTTCGTCCTTAATCAGAAATTGAAAACTTACTTTGCAAAACCCTAGATCCTGAAACCCTAGGATCTTTTTACATGTTTTATTTTTGAACCCTAACTTAATTGAGAATTCAATTTATGAAATATCAATTAGGTCTAAAATTGAGAATTTCAGATCTAAGACATATTCATAAATCTAGGTTCGAGCTTGGGTAGCTCAATTAGGTCTAAGCGGTTGATCAAACCGAATCAAGAGTTGGTTAGATGGGATCAACACTGCTTAAATTGACCAGCCTAATAGGATTAAGTCTGGGTCAAGATCGAGTCATGAATGTGATCGATCAAGCTAAGACCTAATTAGGCTCAGTGGTTAGAGTCTGGATTATAGGCTAACCCGATTGGTTCTGTTTCAACAATTTGGTGTCTAAGGTAAGTTTGGCAGATACGACCGATTGGTTTTTAATTGGGAGCTACTCGACTCGAATGTGTTCTTATCGAGTTAATGGCATATCCCTTCCACTGGTCTCACTTACCTGGCCATGTTTGTTGACTCAGTTCTGATCTGAGGTGGTCAATAATCCGAGCTAACCCATGCCACTAGGTTAGTCATAATGGTTATGACTATGTCAAGTCTAGTTTAATGAGACCTAAATCAAATCTCCCTAAGAAAAGATTAAGTCTAAGATCTTCCACCATTGTAGATGTGCGGATCCTTCTTAGGGGTTGATTGTTCTCGGCTGGTTATAGTGGTTCAGTTGCACCGAAAAGATGCAACCATGTCTATTAGGCATTGGATGCTACGGACTGGAGGATGGATTGGGCTCAATATTTTGGATACGATGAGAGACTCAATTAGGAATCCAACCTATGCAAATGGTGGGTCTGACTTAACTAAGGAGTGGATCAATATTTTGGGCACGGTGAGATTCATGAATTAGAGACCAAGTTTGGGTGCACCATGATTAGAAGAATCATTGAACAAGAGTTGTTCACTCATTGGCTAACCCATCACCAATAACTATTAGGTGAGGTGATGAGTCAGTTGGTGGGACCGCACCATCCACTAGAAATCATTAATTATGGATATTTCTGCATCTCTACAGAGAAAGTGTAGGGATCTGAGAAAATAGTGGGGTCTAATTTGTTTAAAAATAAAATCTCTAAACAAATTGGTCAAGTCTTAATTACAATATCAAACTAGAAACTTTAACTCTCTACAGAAAAATGTCTGCATCCAATTCACTAGCATAGGAATCTTGGACACACATAGACTGACCAAACCTAATTACAAGAATTGACTCCAGAACTTCAAAATTCATTTTGGATTTTCGAGAAGTTAACTCATGTATTGGACCAGGACCCTCCCACCTTACCAGCTCATTCATCTGCTGAATAGAGAGCATCTCTTGACAAGTGGATGGACAAAGATAATAAGAATAGATACTACATGTTGGGATCGATGTCTGATGAGCTTCAGTGCCAACATGAAGATATCAGAACTGTCTACTAAATGTTGGCTCACCTTATGAGAGATGTTTGGTGAACAGAGTTCGTGTAGCCAAGTATCAAGTCATAAAATGACTATTCAAGGCTAAAAGATGCGTGATGGACAGTCAGTCCAAGATCATTGTCTGATGATGATCAAGAATTTGAAAGAGCTTGAGAAGTTTGGAGTGAAGTTGGATCTGGATTTGCAGAATGATATAATTCTGCAATCTTTGATTGATGCATATGGATAGTTCATCATGAACTACCATATGCATAAACATCAAAATTTTCTGATCGAACTTATGAACATGCTGGTTACTACTGAGCTTTCTATGAAAGGTTCTAAAGGCTCAGTGCTTGCTATGGAACAGACTTCTTTCAAGAGAAAATCTTTTGGAAAGAAGAAGAAGTTTGTAAAAATGCAGAAGGTGGAAGGAGGAAAGAAGAAAAAGACAGAGTTGAAGAAGAAGGCCGTTGATAAAGAAAAGTATTTCCGTTGCAATAATGATGGCCACTGAAAGCAGAATTATCCTACTTATCTGGCCATCTTGAAGAATAAGGAGGTAGGTCCTTTTAGAGGTATGCTCGTTATTGAGTCTAACCTTATGGCTTCTTTTGCATCCAGTTGGGTGCTTGACTCTAGTTTTAGTGCTCATTTATGCACTTCCATGCAGCGTCTTGAGGATAGCAGGAGGCTGAGGGATGGTGAGATGATCCTACGCATAAAAAATGAAGCAAGAATTGCTACCATGGCCATAGAAATATATCCTCTTCGACTACCACCTGGTTTAGACTTAGTATTAAAAGATTATTATTATGTGTCTGCAGTAAGTAGGAATTTGATTTCTGTTTCATGACTAGCACTAGAAGGCTGTGTAATTAGTTTTCTTAAGGACCATTATAACATTCTTTATGAAAGAAATAAAATTGTAAGTGGTTTCCTTATTAATGGTCTTTACCAGTTACATATTGATATATCTATTTTTAATATAGCAAAATGTGAATACCATGAAATGACCTAGGGATAGTCCAAATGATAGGTATCTATGGCACGTAAGACTAGGTCATATAGCAGAAGATAGGATTAAGAAATTGGAAAAAATTGGACTATTGAGTCTGTTGACTTCTGAGTCATATCCAATTTATGAATCTTATCTTCATGGCAAAATGACTAAGCTTCCTTTTGTAGGACATGAGGAAAGGGCCATGGATCTTCTTGCCCTAGTACATACTGATGTGTGCGGCCCATTTGATGTGCTGGCTAGAGGCAACTTTGTCTACTTCATAACCTTTATCGATGATTTATCTAGGTATGGGTATGTGTATCTTATGAGACACAAGTCTGAAGCTTTTGAAAAGTTCAAAGAATTCAGACATGAAGTAGAAAAGCAAACTAAAAAATTCATTAAGGTTCTTCGATCAGATTGAGGAGGTGAATCCCTTAGTTGGAAATTCCTAAACTATCTGAAGAAAAATAGCATAGTCTTTCAATGGACTCCATCTGGAACACCTCAACTCAATGGGGTTTTAGAATGGAGGAACCGGACCCTATTAGATATGGTCCGATCCATGATGAGCTTCACAGACCTTCCTTGATTTTCTTTGGAGACACTATTTGTTAACTGCAATATACTTACTGAATAGGGTTCCTTCTAAAACCTATTCCTACCACACCGTATGAGATATGGCATGGTAAGAAACCAAGTCTGAGTCATCTCAGAATTTGGGGTTGTCCGACTCATGTCAAAAGACAATAAGCGGACAAGTTAGACTTTAGGTCCTTTAGAGCTTGATTTATAGGATATCCTAAAGAGTCATTAGGATATTATTTGTACATTTCAGAAGATCACAATGTGATTATGAGTCGACATGCCATCTTTCTTGAAAAATAGTTTATTCAAGATAGCGGCATTGGAAAGTAGATCAAGCTCGATGAGAAAGTCTCACAAGAGCAACGAGCTAAGGACCAAATGGAACCAAATCAGGTTAAGCCAATGCAATCACTACCTCCTCCACCTTGTAGATCGGAAAGGAATTTTCCATCCCCCTGAGAGGTACTTAGGTACTATTTTAGAGGATGTAGAGAAAATGTTCCTCATAGGTAATGGGGTTCATGGTGATGATCCCAAAACCTATAATGAGGCGATATTAGATATCGACTCCGAGAAATGGTTAGAGGCAATGAAGTCAGAAATTGACTCGATGCACTCAAACCAAGTCTGGACCTTGGTAGATCCACCAGAAGGTATAGTACCTATTGGGTGTAAATGGATCTACAAGAGAAAGATTGGTGTAGATAGGAATGTGGAGACATTCAAGGCTAGATTAGTGGCAAAAGATTATAGTCAACGCGAGGGCATTGACTATTAGGATACCTTTTCGTCAGTAGCTATGCTAAAATCTATTTGCACATTGCTTACCGTTGCAGCCTATTTCGATTATGAAATATGGCAAACGAACGTGAAAATGGCATTCTTAAATGGATATCTTGAGGAAGATATCTATATGGAACAGCCGCTAGATTTCACATCTAGTGATGATGATCAAAATGCTTGTAAGCTGCAAAAGTCCATATATGGACTTAAGTAAGCATCTCGAAGCTAGAACACTCATTTTAATGATGTGATAAAAATATTTGGTTTCATCAAAAATGAGGAGGAGCCATGTGTCTTTAAAAAGGTCAGTGGAGCACTGTTGTCTTCCTCGTATTGTACGTAGATGACATCTTCCTTATCGGAAATGATATTCCCATGTTGATCACAGTTAAAATGTGATTATCTAAAGAATTCTTCATGAAAGACTTAGGAAAAGTACCCTTTATTCTAGGAATTAAGGTCTATAGAGATAGACCGAATAGAATGCTAGGACTTTCACAGAAGATGTACATAGAGGAAGTACTAAAGAGGTTTAGTATGGAAAACTCTAAGAGGGGTTTAGTACCCTTCAAGCATGGCATTCATCTTTCCAAGAAGATGTGCCCTAGCACACCTGAGGAGATAGAACGCATGAGCAAGATCCCTTATGCTTCAACAATAGGGAGCCTCATGTATGCCATGTTATGTACACGACCTGATATAGCCCATGCCGTGAGTTTCACAAGCAGATATCAGTCAAATCTGGCATCTCTTCTAGAAGAGTGTGGAATCCCAAAAAATAGTGAAAGCCCAAATTTATTTTTAAAATAAAATTTTTAAAATAAATTGGTTAAGTCAAATACAAAGTCTAATTAGAAATTTTGACTTTGTACATGAATTATGTCTGCTTCCGACCTCCTAACAAGAATCTTAG